>BSBK01003030.1:630000-905000 GCA_027943335.1 Chamaecyparis obtusa
TGTAGCCCATATTGGGTGAATCGCGCTTTAAATCTCTATATTATTATGTTTTTGTTTAAATATCTATGTTATTGTATTTTTATCTTTCTTATTTTTGTAGTATGTTAATATTGGTTATTGCTCATAGCTGCCTAAACCCTGACAGGGTCATCACCTTTCTCCTTGGTAACATCACTATGTTGTCAACCGTGGTTCTAACCATGCTAACCATATGATTTAGATCCTCTTAAATTTTGACCATCATTATTTTGATTTATAAATATTTATGTTTCCAATGTTGACGTTAGGAGATTTCTTTGTGGTGATGAATTCTCGGTTAATCACCTATCACCACTTGGGTTATGATATAGGTAACTTGATATGGTTGAGATAGTGTATGATAACTATGAGACCTTTCCTCCTTAATGGAAAATTGGTGAATGAGAGGCATGGTATTACATGCATAATAAATTAGGTATTTTTGATTTGAATGTGGGCTATTGCCACAATCATCTACATTGACATATATGGCTTTTTTAGGATTAGCTTTGATAGAGGCTTTAAATGCATGGATTATGTGGTGATTTATACATAGTCATTTAAATCCTTTTCTATTTGGATCTCACTCTTTAAATGGAACCTTTTCCAAAGAATGGATTCACCCATCAAGATTTAGACTCTCTAATTAACAATTTGTGTTTTCCTTGGTATATTTATTGCTAGAGAGGTGAGTTACGAACAAGAGGATTCACACATGAACAAGGAAGATTTGTCCAAAGATAGGGAAGATTCAACCAAAGATAAAAATTAATAGACCAATGAATCACGATACTTTGATTAGGCTTACCTAGTGATAGTGTATATTCACTTATCAATGGGAGGTTTCACCAAAAAGACATATTTTTTCGAGGAAAAAGAGAAAACTAGGGAAGATTGAACAGTCAAGAAAATTTGGCCAAGCATAGAGTGGATTTGTTCAAAGAGGATTTACTCTAAACTAAAGGAGTCTGAGCACTATGATGGAATCGCCCAACTGTAGTTTGGATTCAACCAACTAGGCATGTATTTACCAAACTATCAGGTGAATTCACCTAACGATGATTAAACTAGAGGGCAAAAGGACCAAGAGTACAAATAAAATGAAAATCGGGTGATGATAGGGTGGACTATAAACACTCATTGGTAGCAATAAGAAGGCTCATCAAAATTTATACACTTAGATTATTCAAGTAGGATTGAAAATTAGTGTCAGATTATAGTGCAAATGCTAATATTTTCTACTGATAGATAGGTAGCTAGCAATCACAACACATGTATGACCTGTGACTAATGGTTACTAAGTGGAGATGCATTAGTAACACCAATATTAGTATATAGAGGTGCGATAAATATCCCTTACACCATGTTTACTGACAATTAAATGGTCTTAAGCTAGGATGGTACAAGCTTGACCTAGGGGTATATGCATGAAGATGGGGGACCAAAAAGATGCCACTTTGCTTTTTGGTCCCCCATCAAGCATAGTGCATACGCACTAAAGGGCATGTGCCCTATAGGGCTCACACCCTATGGTTTAGGTTTCGTAAGCCTTAGGCTTGGGAAATCCAAAACAAAGCGCGTGCACCCTATAGGGTGCACATGCTTTGAAAAAGCCCTATTTAGCTAAAGCTGCGGGTTGGAAAGCTCATTTTACTTTCCTCAAACCTGCATTTGCAGCTAAGAAGGGATTCCCAAGCGCGCACACACTCTTCTTTTTCCTTGTGAATCCATTGTTTTCGTTTATTCAACCATCAAATGGCTCCATGACATCATCAAGTTCGATCCGGAAGAAGAGGTAAGTGTTTTTACAGCCCATGCCTCTTATTTGTTTTAAAATTTTAGTTTTGTAGCAATTTGTTTTGTTCAAATTTATTTTTGTTTAAATTTGTGTGTAATGAAGATTTTAAAATCTAGTTTTTTTAATTGCCAGGAAGAAATAATCTCCCTCAACCAAACTCTCCACCAAACCCTTCGTCTCCTCATGAAGAACCGAATGAAGAAACAAATGAAGAAAATGAACCTCAATTGCCTCCATCAATCGAGAAACCTCCTCCTGGAACACAACAAAATTTTATGAACCAAATTGAAAGAGGGCAAAAAGAATTAGAATCTTTAATTACTAGGTTAAAAGATTCTAGTGGTACAAATCCTGGAAGGGAAAGACTTGCAAAATCATTGGAAGCAATCTTGACCCATGTAAGCTCGGTTAGTGGGAAAATTAATTTATGGCAGGATAAAAGAGAAGAACAAAAATAATATTATGCAAATAAATTATCTTATGCGGACATAAAAAAAGAAAAAAATCACAAAAGATGACATTTGCAAGCTATTTAAAAAACCACGGGACACAGATACTCTTAGAACTACAACAAGGAGGTTCCCAATTCATTGGTGCTTAAATGAAGACATTAAAAACAATTTTTGGGAGAGATGGTGGATGGTCTTTGATTTGCCTCCTTGTAACAATCATGAGGTTCCTATATATTTCTTGAGGAAACTCTATTGCGAGTTTGTACTCAAGGAGGTGCTAAATTATTTTGACTATCTAGATTTTCAAGGTAGAGGAGGGGGGTCATCATTTGATCAAGCAGGGGCACATTGTGACCCTAACACACCTAGGGTTCCTATTGGAAAGCCACATGTGGATCATGTTACTATTCCTTCCGTTGTGAAGGAACATGTAGAGGTAGACACATTAGGCACGATTAGTGCTCTGACACATACCTCATTCAGTGTGCCGCTCCTTTAGTTGAGGGTGACCATGGTCAATCCTCGAGGGGGCATATTTGTCAGTCATGTGGAAGCTTGTGCACATTTGGTACTAGTGAGAGAGAGGAAGAGGATCCTGTAATGATGACTGATAGCTTTCTAAAAATGACATTTGGCATTGACACACAGGTAAATATTTCCAAGTTCATTAAATTGCTTTGATCATATTTCCTTCATAAAAGAATAACTAATTAATTTAGTATCTATTGATTATGATGAAAATTCAGGGCAAGAGTGTCAGTGGAAGTAGCAACGATCCTCATGTCCCCTTCTACACATCGTCATCAGTTCCACAAGTATGTATTGAATAAAACATTTTAATTAACATATTTGATTATTATGTAATTATATGAATAATAGTATCATAACTTATTGTGCATGTGCATTAGACATTCACTGGTGGACCATCGATGGTAACAATAAACAACGAAGGGCATCGTGCCACTTTCCTTAATGTATCTTTATTTTCATGTTAATTTGATTTACTTGATTATATTTAATTAATAAATGAATGAATGACTAAATTACTAGACAAATTATGATCAAAATCCAGAGGCACGATGATCACATTCTTTCTCCTGGCTTTGTCACGTCACCATTGAGTCCACAGGTATATATGTAATAATGCATTATAATTAACATGTCAGTAGTACGTTCTTATATGAATGGTTATCTTATAATTTTCCATGTACATGTGCGCTAGTTTAATGTAAGAGCTTCGACATCAACACCGCACACCGGAGTACGCGGTGGAACCTTCACGGAGGTTGTAATACCTCTCGTATGGTGATACTTAGACTTTGTTGATTTGGACATTTTTATTATGATGGTTAGAACTATACATTTACATTTATGTTTTGTGGATGATGATATGATGGATGTGCTCATTTATGGTTATTATTTATATGTTTATGAGATTAGAAAACCATCTATTTTTATATGTTTTATGGATCTAACCCAAGGATTTGAATCTAACCATTATCATGATGTTTTATGTTTCATGGACATGTGTCTGATGTGTTTTCATGACTCAGGACAAAGTCGTAGTTACTCACTTAGTTGAGATCCACACGATGTATCGATCCTGGTCATTTGCTTGCATATATCTGATTTGTATCTCCATATGTATATATATGTATCTCTTCTTGGTGATGCAGGATTGCAGGTACCGGGTATCATCTCCACTTGGCTTCACAGGTCTGAGCGATCCCTCAAAATCCTTGATCGTTGTTGTTGTTACGGAGATATCACCAGGTTCCATAGGAAGAAACTTCACCTTTGATCCTTTTATCCTTAGGTGGGAAGTGCTGAGTCAGTCCCTTGTGTGGATGTATTGTGTGATCTCGTAGTTGTTGGATTTGTGGATCTTGTAGCTAGTTCTTGTCTTCATGGTATATTGATGTGAATCATTGTTCATTTGAGGATATGATTTAGTAATTTATCTGTATTATTAGCTACTTATGTACTAGCATGTCTCGTTAGGAACGAGTTGGCATGTGATTGAATCGTGTGATTTAATACCAATAATAAAGAATAATTTTATGGTATTATTTTATAATACTCATAATAACAAAGTGACTAAGACAATAGTAGTAATAAAATGTTTTAAATAAATAGTGATAAAATCTAACTTATGTTAGTAGCTACCTAATATATATTTTAGAATGAGGATTAGTGTATGAATAAATAATATATTTAATAATAATGTTATTCTTAAATATTTAATATTTGTAATAGTGTGTCTTACTTATGATATATGTACCATAAGCATGTGGGTGCACACACATGCCTATATATATATATATATATATATATATATATATATATATATATATATATATTAATATTATATAATTAAATTAATAGTGTGAAGGAAAATTATTTTGGATAAATATAAATCTAAGTTATTCTTATAAATGGTAAATAGGATTAGTAGATTCTATTACCATAGTTAAATAAATTAGTAAATTATTTTAAGATTATGTTATTTATTTTGACTCCCTTAAATTTAGGGAACATGGATTATAGTTTTATTTTAAGATTATTCTCCCTTTACGGGAATGGTTTTTTTTGCAAACCATCTCATTAACTTTTAACGGGTAGATAGTTGAGATGGTTGCATCAGTTGGATTACCTGTGCAACCACCTCCTCCATTCTATATACAGGAAATATTTCTTGTGTGGAAGGGTGTTGAATAGAGTTCATTTTTGAGAGGAAATTTGGAGGAGAGGCTTTATCTTGATAGGATATTCTATAGTTTAGAGAAGAGAAAGAATTGATTTTTCTCTGAGAAGGAGTTGGAGCTTGCCTATAGGAGGAATTTGAAGGAGTGCTGGAAGGGGTTTAGAAGCTTGATTTCTCCTTCACCAATCGATCTTCGCAGGACTCCAGGTTGGAATCCATCCTGGAAAATAAATCCTTTTTTTTATAGTATGAGTACTGTTTGTATATTTGTTTGAACGTTGTTGTATTTCGTATTATTATTGCAGAATGTTGTGCACTATTGAATTATTACGGCACTGTGTATTATTATTACAGAATGTCTAGTATTATTGGTGATCGTGTATATATATTATTGTATTATGTTGCTAGCTGTCTATGCATTATTCAAAGGCTGTATTATTGTATTGCGTATGCTATATTAATGTATTATTCTGTCAAAATAATATAGGTTTTAATAAAATTATTAAGTTCTTTTCTTTTTATAAAAATAAAATAAAATTTTTATATAGTATAAAGTTATGCTTAAATAATTATATAAGTATAAATAAAGTTATACTTAAAAAATATATATATAGAAAGAAAAGAAAATTTAATATTAAACAAAACAAAAGTGTAAAGTTTTGGGAAGTGGGGGCCACCACCTTCCCCACTCCCCATACAACACCTAACCGTAGCAGTGGCAGGCACTGCTATGGTAGTCCCTGACTACTACGACAGTAGGTACTGCAGTAGCAGTACCTTGCTACGGGCTGCGAGATAGGAAAGCGCGCAGGGCGCTAAGTCAATGGGGTGCGGGGCCCGCAGGGTCCCCCCCATAAAGCCACTTTTAATTTCTTTTTTTTATGTGGTAGTTGTTATTTTTGTTTTAGATTTTAATTAATATTTAATTTTAAATTGTTATTGAATTTAGTTGTTGAATAATAGGAATCCATAGTGTAGTTTAGTTTATAAACATTTGATGTATAAATGAAAACTATATTTGTTTATTTAAATTTTTAATAAAGTTTAAGTGTGGGTTTTAGTAATATTCACTTTATACAAGTATAACATTCAAGTATAAGAATTATTTCTTATACTTTAAGTTATATTTGTATAAAGGGATTAGGTACCTTTCGGATTGATTGGGATAGTTTTCAACTTCCTAGGAGTTAAGTTGTAACTTCTAAATTTTAGATTTTAATAAAAACCAGACTTAGTCAAATTTCAAACTTAGGTTGAAATTGATGGAACATTATCTTTAGCATATGGAATTTTTATGTAAACCTTAAACATGTTTAGCGGAGGTTATATCCAGTGCATTTAGATTCCTTAGTAGGGTTAGGATGTGTGTAGGAATAGTGTAGGGTTTAGAGTTGTCAAAAAGGATTAGGACATTCTAAACATCCTTAAACGTTCCTAATTTCCCTAAACATTCATAAGCTATCTTATTATTTTCTATTCTTTGTAGCAGTTCTCAAAGTGTTTATAATGTGTTTTTACTACATGTATGATGTTAATGTGATATGTGGGTTAAGGGTAGAAAACCTAATGACACCTAGTGAGTGGCTCTCAGTGCGGGGCCGGGGCCCTAAGTGGCTAGAACTAGGATAACCGACTGAAGAGTTATTTAACAAGTGAAAACTTAATTTAACTTATGGGAATGGGTTCAAACATTAAAAAGATTAAATATGCCTCGCCCATGCCATTAGTGCTAGTAAAGGCTATGGATGGGAGTGGGAGAAGGTACCTATGAGTAGGTACTATCAAATGATGCTTGTCAGTATGAAAGGCATTCGTTCCCGTATGTGCCTACTTGGGGGCCGGGGCCCGGAGTGGCTAGTACCAGGACAACCCAAGGAGTGAGGGCTATGTGATGACACTCACTTAGGTTGTTGCTTAGAGTTTCTACCAAGCCTTAGAACCTATTTGGGAAAGATTTATACTTTGATCATCTTTTATTTGCTATTTGGGAAAGGTTACCCAACCCTAGGTTTGGCCTAGCTATTCCTTCTTTGTGGACCTTGGTGTTTATCTCCTAGCACGGGGGAGTGGGCCTTTTAGGTATCCACATGGTTGGGTGGTAAATATTTTTATCGAGGTATCTTTTGCGGATGCAGTGTTTGAGGATCCATGCTTGCTTATGTACCAGTTTGAAGAATGAAGGCTTTGTAATTATATTTCATGATGTACAATTTTGTTACCTCCCATGAGGAGATGAATGTAATGTAATCAGTAATGTATTTCAAAATGATGTATTTGGAATGGGTAGACTTAGGAAAAAGGGAAAAGGGAAATGTGGACTTTATGTTTGAGATGTATGTTGGAAAAGAAAAAGGATTTTGTAAAATTCCAAGTTATGTAGTATGCTTTCATTATTGTTGTTTAAGTGAAGCTATTGAAAAATCAAATGTAGTATATTTGTAATGTATCAAATGAGTTAGATAAATTCTATCTGATTTAAAAGTTATAATGTTCATAAAGGATACTTAGGAATATAGATGGTGTTAAAAGGGAAAATTGAAATGAAAGTACATTGTATTTCATAAAGAATCTTATAATGATATGATGTAATTTGCTTGAGAAGTTAATCTTGTTGTTAGTTTAATTAATGGACTTAAATGAATTATTCATAAAATAGAAGGGAACCTTGGAAGGAATCTAAGTTTAAGTTTTATTCATATAATTGTTTTAAAAATTCAAATTTTTTCATAAATCTCTACTTAGATTTTCTTTTATAAAGAGAATCTTTGTTCCCTTCCCCGATTCCCTTGTGAGGCATGACAGGTATCATTTACTCATTAGTAGGGTTGTAAAAAAATATATATGTAATCTTGATAACTCCATAATACTTTTTTGTTTCATTTTTAGTTATTAACGTCAGAGACTCCTCCTATCTATGATACTTTGGATCGTGGAGTAGCTGCAACAACTAGTTCTAAAGCACTGACTGAGGTATGAAATAGATCACTTAATTTTAATTGTTATTTTAATAGTTTGTATTGAATTTTATAATGATATTCATGTATGTATTTTAATTATTATTTAGATCATTGTTGTAGGGACTTGTTATTCCATATCACCAGCATGCACCTTCAGTGGATGAACATAGTGACTATTTGCTAGCGGTAAGCGAATATTCAATTTTATGTCATTGTATAATTCAATTTTGATGTATATTAGATATTGATGCTTAAATTTTTTTATATCAGCTCGAGCTACACAAGAGTCTAGATAGGAGGACGAGTGAGTGCACTCGAAAGACTACAACATCCACTACATCTCCATTGATGCGATGATCGAAGACAGCTCGGGATTTGTTTTCTTCCCCTGGCAGGAAAGGACAAGATTAGGGATATGGATTGTATGCCTATATGGCATTAGTGGACATATTTTTTTGTATATTGTATAAGTGATACGTTGTACATCCATTTTGCTTTGAGGAAGCCAGTTTAACTGTATTGAATATATTCAATGTATGACATTATTGGACATATATATTTGGCTTCATGCCCTACGAATTTTTATTTATTTATGTTTTAGGTATGCAATTCATGTGTTTGGTGTATTGATGTATACTAATTAATGTTTATGTGGATGTCTTATGCGTTGTAAATTTCCCATGCCTTAGAGTTATACTTGTATGTTTATCAATGTATGTTTAACTTGTTGACTGTGCTAAAAATGCCAGTCACTATCCTCAATAACACTCAATTCCTTGACTGTAATAATAACAAAAGTAATGAAATGAATGCATAAATATATAAATATAAAAGGCAATATTTCTACGTCACAACCTATCCAAGATCACATGGAATCAAACATTTATACTCATTGGTGTGTTCCCTATTCCATGGGATAGTCACAATATAAAGACATGACCTCGAACAGGTGAGGCAACATATTGCAAGTTTGTCATCTATTAACCCCAATTGGATACCCTAATGTTGGCAAGAGTTCTTTTATTAATAAGATTACTACGGTGGATGTGGATGTGCAACCTTATGCTTTTACAAACTAACTTCTAATTGTCCCCTAACTGACTGATTGTTAATGACAAATACTAGAATACATATTTGCATTCATCCTACTACTCACCCCGGAGTGGTCGGCAACATTTGAACGACTGTGTGTGCCAAAAAAGGTTGTCAGTAGCATTTATCTGGCCATTCAAAGTTGTTAGAACAAATGGTTCAATGCTATGACCAACGGTTTGAAAGATACGCAATGTTGGCCATTTGAACTGAGGAACATTGTGAGTTTTGACATTGAACAAGAATGTGTTGCCAAATATAAATGAACTTGAATGTCTAAAAACTGAGATAAACTATTGTAGGCCTTGGCAACAAGGTCCCGTAGCACCTGACGGATCAATGCTACCTCACATGAGCTCTGAGATATGACCTCAAAAAGATCGTTGATTTCATGCTTAAGGGACCTTGAGGGACACTAAGGCCCAGAGACATCGACAGGGTTCAAATGATTGTGCGTGGAAAATGAGGTTGCCACTACCATTTACCCAGCCATTTAGAGTTGTTGGAATAGACAGATGGATGCTACGAATGATGGTTGGAAGGATACGCAACGTTGGCCATTTGAACTAAGGAACACTTTGAGTTTTGACATCGACCGAGAATGTGTTGCCAATTTTAAATGAACTTGAATCTCTAAAAATTGAGATAGGCTATTGTAGGACTCGGCAACACAGTCCTGTAGCAACTGACAAATTGATGCTACCTTGCACGAGCTCTGAGATATGACCCCGCAAAGATCACTGATTTCATGCTTAAGCGATCTTGAGGGACACTTCGGCCTGGAGTCATCGGCGGGGATTGAATGACTGTGTGTGGCGAATGAGGTTGCCACTAGCGTTTACCTAGCTATTTGGAGCTATTGGAACAAATGGTTCGATGCTATGACCGACAGTTGGAAGGATACACAATGTTGGCCGTTTGAACTGAGGAACATTGTGTGTTTTGACATGGATCGAGAATGTGTTTCTAAATATAAATGAACTTGAATCTATAAAAATCAAGATAGACTATTGTAGGCCTTGGCAATACGGTCCCGTAGCACCTGATAGATTGATGCTACCTTGCACGAGCTTTGAGATATGACCCCATAAAGATCATTGATTTCATGCTTAAGGGACCTTAAGGGACACTTCGACCCGGAGTCATCGATGGGGTTCAAATGATTGTGTGTGATGAATGAGGTTTCCCCTAGCATTTACCTGACCATTTGGAGCAGTTGGAATAGACGGTTCCATGCTATGACCGACAGTTGGAAAGATATGCAACATTGACCGTTTGAAGTAAGGAACACTATGACTTTTGACATCGACCGAGAATGTGTTTCCAAATATAAACAAACTTGAATCTCTGAAAACTAAGACAGGCTATTGTAGGCCTCAGTAAACATGGTCCCGTAGCACCTGACAGATCGATGCTAGCTCACACAAGCTCTGAGATATGACCTCGCAAAGATCACCGATTTCATGCTTAAGTAACCTTGAGGACACTTCGGCCCGAAGTCTTTGGTGGGGATTGAATAACTTTGTGTGGTGAACAAGGTTGCCACTAGCGTTTATCCGACCATTTAGAGCTGTTGGAACAGATGGTTCCATGCTATGACCAATGGTTGGAAAGATATACAACGTTGGCCGTTTGAATTGAGGAACACTGTGAGTTATGACATTGACTAAGAATGTGTTGCCAACTATAAACAAATTTAAATCTTTGAAAACTGAGACAAGCTTTTGTAGGCCCCGAAAACACGGTCCTGTAGCACCTGAGAGATCAATGCTACCTTGCATGAGCTCTGAGATATGACCCCACAAAGATCGCTGATTTCATGCTTAAGCGACCTTGAGGGACACTTCGACACAGAGTCGTCGGCAGCGATCAAAAAACTGTGCGTGGTGAATGAGGTTGCCACTAGAATTTACCCAGCCATTCGAAGATGTTGGAATAGATGAATCGATGCTACGATCGACGGTTGGAAGGATACGCAACGTTGGTCATTTGAACTGAGGAACACTTTGAGTTCTGACATCAACTGAGAATGTGTTGCCCATTTTAAATGAACTTGAATCTCTGAAAACTAAGATAGGCTATTGTAGGCCCCAGTAACATGGTCTCGTAGCTCTTGATGGATTGATGGTACCTTGCATGAGCTTTGAGATATGACCCTGCAAAGATTTTTAATTTCATGCTTAAGGGACCTTGAGGGACACTTTGGCCTAGAGTCATCGGCGGGGATCAAATGACTATGCATGGTGAACGAGGTTGCCACTAGCATTTACATAGCCATTTAGAGCTATTGGGACAAACAAATTGATGGTACAACCGATAGTTGGAAGGATACACAACATTGACCGTTTGAACTGAGGAAAACTTTGAATTCTGACATCGACTGAGAATGTGTTGACGATTTTAAATGAACTTGAATATCTAAAAACCTAGATAAGCTATTGTAGACCCTGGCAACACAGTCCCATAGCAACTGATGGATTGATGCTACCTCACACGAGCTCCGAGATATGACCCCGCAAAGATCACTGATTTCATGCTTAAGGGACCTTGAGAGACACTTCGACTTGAAGTCATCAATAGAGATTGAATGACTATGCATGGTGAACGAGGTTGCCACTAGAGTTTACCCAGCCATTCAGGGCTGTTGGAACAAACAGATCAATGCTACGATCGATGGTTGGAAGGATACCCAATGGTTGGCCATTTGAACTAAGGAACACTTTAAGTTCTGACATCGACCAAGAATGTGTTGCTAATTTTAAGGAACTTGAATCTTTAAAAATTGATACACAGTATTGTAGGCCCCGACAGCACGGTCCCGTAACAACTGATGGATTGATCCTACCTCACATGAGCTCCGAGATATGACCTCGCCAAAGATCATTGATTTCATGCTTAAGTGACCTTGAGGGACACTTCAACTCGGAGTCATCGGTGATGAGCAAATGACTATGCATGACGAATGAGGTTGCCACTATCATTTACTTAGCCATTCAGAGTTGTTGGAATAGATAGATCAATGCTACAACTGATGGTTGGAAGGATACACAACATTGGCCATTTGAACTCAGCAACACTTTGAGTTCTAACATCGATTGAGAATGTGTTGCCGATTTTAAATGAACTTGAATATCTGAAAATTGAGTCAGGCTATTGTAGGCCCCGGCAACATGGTCTTGTAGCAACTGATGGATCGATGCTACGTCATACGAGCTCTGAGATATGACCCTACAAAGATCACTGATTTCATGCTTAAGCAACCTTGAGGGATACTTCAGCTTGGACTCGTCGACGGACATCAAACGACTGTGCGTGGTGAATGAGTTTGCCACTAGCATTTACTTGACCATTTGGAGCTGTTGGAATAGATGGTTTGATGCTATGACCGACGGTTGGAAGGATACGCAATGTTGGTCATTTGAACTAAAGAACACTTTGAGTTCTGACATCAACCGAGAATGTGTTGCCAATTTTAAACGAACTTGAATCTCTAAAAACCAAGATAGACTATTGTAGGCCCTGGCAACAAGATCCTATAGCAACTGACAGATCAATGCTACCTCAAACAAGCACTGAGATATGACCCTATAAAGATCACTGATTTCATGCTTAAGCGACCTTGAGGGACATGTCGGCCCAGAGTCATTGGTGAGATCAAATGATTGTGCGTGGTGAATGAGGCTACCACTAGCATTTACCAGGCCATTTGGAGCTATTGGAATAGATGGTTCGATGCTACGACCGATGGTTGGAAGGATACATGATGTTGGCCATTTGAATTGAGGAACACTTTGAGTTCTAACCTCGACCGAGAATGTGTTGCCAATTTTAAATGAACTTGAATCTCTGAAAACAAAGATAGGCTATTGTAGGCCTGGGAAACACGTTCCCATAGCAACTAAAGGTTTGATGTTACCTTGCATGAGCTCCAAGATATGACCCCACAAAGATCATTGATTTCATACTTAAGCAACCTTGAGGGACACTTTGGCCCAGAGTTGTCGATGGGGATTGAATGACTATGCGTGGTGAACAAGTTTTCCACTAGCATTTACCCAACCATTCAGAGCTATTGGAATAGATAGATCGATGCTACGACCAATGGTTGGAAGGATAGACAATGTTGACCATTTGAACTGAGGAAGACTTTGAGTTCTGACATCGACCGAGAATGTGTTGCCAATTTTAAACGAACTTGAATATTTGAAAACTAAGACAGACTATTATAGGTGCCGACAACATGGTCCCATAGCAACCAACGGATCGATGCTACCTCACATGAGCTCTAAGATATGACCCCGCAAAGATCTCTGATTTCATGCTTAAGTGACCTTGAGGGACACTTCAGCCCAGAGTCGTTGGCGGGGATCGAACGACTATGCGTAACGAACAAGGTTGCTAGTATCATTTACCCGACCATTTGGAGCTGTTGGAACAGATAGATCGATGCTACGACTGATGATTGGAAGGATACACAATGTTGGTCATTTGAACTGAGGAACACTTTGAGTTCTGACATCGACTGATAATGTGTTGCCAATTTTAAATGAACTCGAATCTCTAAAAATAGAGACAGTCTATTGTAGGCCCCAGCAACACGGTCCTATAGAAATTGACTAATCAATGCTATCTCACATGAGCTCTGATATATGACCCCGCAAAGATTTTTGATTTCATACTTAAGTGACCTTGAGGGACACTTTAGCCCGGAGTCATCAGCGGGGATTGAACAACTGTGTGTGGTGAATGAGGTTGCCACTAGTGTTTACTCAGCCATTTAGATCTATTGGTATAGATGGTTTGATGCTACAACCGATGGTTTGAAGGATAAACAACATTGGCCGTTTGAACTGAGGAATACTTTGAGTTTTGACATCGACTGAGAATGTGTTGTCAATTTTAAACGAACTTGAATCTTTGAAAACTGAGACATGCCATTGTAGACCTCATCAACATGGTCTTGTAGCAACTGATAGATCGATGCTACCTCACACGAGCTTTGAGATATGACTCCTCAAAGATCGCTGATTTCATGCTTAAGCAACCTTGAGGGACACTTTGGCCTGGAGTCATCGGCGGGGATCGAATGACTGTGCATGGTGAATGAGGTTACCACTAGCGTTTATGTGGCTATTCAGAGTTGTTGGAATAGACGGTTTGATGCTACGACCGATGGTTGGAAGGATACGCAACGTTGGCTGTTTGAACTAAGGAACACTTTGAGTTGTGACATCAACCCAAAAATACACAATGTTGGCCCAAAAATTCTCTTGCATTAAATGTCATCCCTCCCAACACAACAATATAGGACCAAAATCCATAAAAGGTACACAACATTCAATTCCACACAAGCCCATAGTCTCTTCAAAAGATATTGGGAGCCGGTGAAAAATCCTTGTATGTATGCTCTTAATTAACCACAAACAATGCTTTAAATCAAGCCTTTTATACAATCCAATCCCATACCTGTGCATTTGAGAATTCTAAGAAACTTCACCTGCAAAAAATTCCAGTCAGTTGTTCATACAAGCATAAAATCCATGGCTCCAAAAGGTTCTAGGGATTCCACAACTGTTAAAAAAAATGGTATGAAATGAGAGAATGAAGTAAAGGCTTCTCCAAAGTAGAGAAAATAAAAGAAAGTGATGTTCAAGCCCACAAAGGATTCAGCAGTCAAAGCCATGAAATCTGAGAATAAGATGAAGAAGAGGAAGAGAAGTGTAGAAAGTTACAAGAGGTTTATATACAAGGTGTTGAAACAAGTGCATCCCTCCAAGGGAATATCCAGTGCTGCCATGGATATCATGGAGAGCTTCATGATTGATATTTTTGATAAGATTACTCGTGAGGCTGCTTCTTTGCTGAAATATAACAAGATCGTGACACTTTCCTCTAGATAAATTGAGACTGCTGTCAAGTTTGTTATGCCTGGAGAGCTGGCTAGGCATGCTACTTCTAAAGGAAGTAAGGCTGTTACCAAGTTTTCTACTGCTCTGGGTTAGGTTTTGTTGGAATATTTTATGTTTTTTGTACATGGTGTTTATGTTAGGCTTGTTTGGAGATTAGTGGATGATAGAGTTGCTTCTTCGGGCAAGGGCTAATTAGGCCTAGTTGAAGGGTTAGGGGGTGAAGGAAGTGTCCACTGGTCAGGTCGTGAAAGTATGAGAATGATATCAAATTAGTAACTTTGAAAAGGGTATTTGAAAGTGTAAAAACATCGCTAGGTTGTTTGGGGATATTGTGAATGAATTGTCAATTTCAAGGTTTGAAGGGCTACTAGACAGGCCTAGAAAGGCTATAGTAGAACAATGGTGAAGGATGAGTGGATAGGAGTGAATGGGAAGTTGTAACATGGAAAATGTACCATGTTGAGATGATCTAAGGTGTTAGGATCAGGGTGTGAAGTCTGGTTTGAGTTTTGATGTGGTGGAGGCACTAGGTACACTAGGTGGCCTACGAGGGTACACTATCTGGATAAACCAAAATGTAAATCTTCCATTTTAGAGAGGAAGAAGTTGGAAAGGAAATGAGATAGTGCATCCTTGAATTGAGTTGGTTCCTTAAGGCTCTTCCATGGCCTTCCAAGTATTATATGCCTGCAAGTCATTGGCATAACAACATAAATTTTTTTATTAATAATGAGAAATATTTTTACAAATCAGCTCAATAGGAGCACCGAAGGAAAGAGCTAAGAAGAGAATACCTTCCGGTATTGCCCCAAAAAATAGAAGAGAAAGGTTGTCGTTAAATCTTAAAAACTTCCTGTTATACATACAAGGTAATGCATGAGCAATTTATAGTCCACCCAATTTACAGTGCTATATAAATTTGACATGTTACAATATTTTGTATCTCCATTTAGTCCATTGAACCAATTGGGTCTGCTCTACCGTTGATTGTCTCAAGTATTGCCTCATGGTCTGACTCACGAACCTTCTAAAGAGTTTTATTATGTGGTCTTTCCCCATATCTGATCAAGTGGACATTTGATGCAACGACAAGGTTTGAATAATGAAGAATCTTTTTGTGTGTCTCCCAATCCTCGAACAACTACAACCTAGGGTTCTTCATAGCATACCATCTAAGCCATGTACCATTTACAACCACTGCTCCTATAGGGTATTCTAATTCTCCACCATCGATAACCAAGTGATCCAATTTCTTTTTTGCCTCAACACAATGACACAAATAATAATCTGTCCCTCTTCATTGTCTTCAAGTGCAATAACAACAACAACATGGCCTGTAATGATATAAACATAATGAGGACATTAGTTTACTGAATATTTATGATAAAGTACTAAATTTGAGATTATTTGTATGTGGAAAATTTTACCTGGTTGTACTAGATCAGATAAGTGATCAAAGTCAATGGATGATTCCATTTTTGTTAGTTGTAGTGATTCATGGGGATGATAGGAGGAAAGTGGACTCAAAATACGTGTATACCATTTGTCAACCCATTCCTTTGACTCACACCCATCCCAATCTTCATCTACACATGATGAACAAAAGCACACCATATGTCGTGTGTGGATACTCCATGAACTTGCATTACAACATCTAAAAGAGTGTAGCTCACTCGATCCTATCAATGTACAACAATCCTCATATGGTGCAATGTTAGTTTCATCCATCAACTAAAAAAATCTACGAATTGTAGACTCACCTTCATTACCTGGACCCATTGTAGCATTACACCATTGGACAATACATCCCACATCTGACAATGTTGCTTTATCTTTGTACTTTAATTCTTCACGTGCTAAGGCTCTTTTAATACATGCACCTGCACCATCGTACTCTTCCTTTCCATGATCGACCTCTGTGAAATTCCACCTATATTGAATTCTAGTAGTCTTATGCATCCTTCACAACCAATAAAACATCCAAGAATTCTTGAATCGTGATACACAATTATTTGACCATATGATATGTTGATGATATTTTATGCCACTATTTGCCAAATGACCATAAAATAGTTGAAAGAAACTATGTACAAACTTTGTAGAATGTGAGCGATCATTGTTGATATAAAAATGATACTCCCTCAATATCTTCTTGTTCTTCTCTGTACTATTCAATGTATGCATGAATGCTATATGAACAAATATAGCAACTTGTTGAGAGCTGTAATACTTTGCTTGCACCTCATTCTGTGGTCGTAGTGTGTAGTTCTTTGCAAAGTCCACAACTGAAATAATGGTATCAAGTGGGAATGTGTCATTGCACAACTTGAGTTGCATATCCAACTATTGCGCTCTATGTGTATGCCTTGCATACTCATAAATAATTTTTTTACAAAAAATATCCATGAACTAATACACTGGAATTTTTTCAATTACTAAATCACATCTTTTAGCCTCTTTTCCATCTTTTAGATTGTATTTCACAGTCCTATATTTTCCAAATTCTACTATTTCATTACTGGTTGCATGCGTACTCTCCATATGTTGACAAATTGGAAAATGTCGCAAACCTCCACAATCTATGCATGTACCATTCAAGCATGAGAGCTTGTAAAATTTTTGACCATCCACTCTTTCACATAAAATGGTAGATATTAATTCCCTTGAAGATCTAGGTGGGACATTTATGTTACAATCTTGCAAGACATTGTTAGAGTGCAAATCTACACATATATTCCTATAAACTTTAAAATGGTTAGAAAATTCAATATGTACCCTACAACAACAAGTTGTGCATGTGTGATTTATCTTCACATAAAAAGGTTTACACATTTCAAAAAATCTCTGACTAATTTTAATTTGAGGATACATATGCATAAATTTTGCAAAGAATTGTGTCTGAGTTGAATTCAAAAAATGTTTTAGATGTGGAACGTGAATTTGACTACCAATCCTCCTTCTTACAACATCTCTTTGATTAGGAGATACCTGTGTATTATTCTTCCAAAATTCTTCAATCAAGGATTTCAAAGCTTCAACAATTTCTTTATCTTTTCGTGGTAGTCTACCGAAAAATGCCCATAACTCATTGCTATTTGGATCTTCCACTCTTTGATGCCTTCCCAGGGCTCTCATTAGAGACTTTCTACTTATTTTCAATGTTTTTCTTGTCTTTCTAATGAGTCAAGATTTCTTCATTTCAGTGCTTACT
The DNA here is from genome assembly GCA_027943335.1 of Chamaecyparis obtusa. Lineage (NCBI taxonomy): Eukaryota > Viridiplantae > Streptophyta > Pinopsida > Cupressales > Cupressaceae > Chamaecyparis > Chamaecyparis obtusa. Next base: position 648,142 of record BSBK01003030.1, read on the forward strand.
ATCGTTGATGTAAGTACACGTTGTGTGACATTACTATCTTTCATGTGTGATGTAGAACCCACACTCTCATATGCAATCATTAGATTCTTTACAATAGATTTTTCCCTTGACTCATCCATCATTCTTAGCCCAAGAATCTTCATGATGGGCCTAAATTTCAGATTTCTCATCATTTCAACAAATAGTTGACATCTTCTTGTCATGTTTAATTCTCAAAAAATGATCTCCAAATATGATTAGCATTTCTTTGACAAGTACGCTTGGGAATCTTATTAGGCATTGCTTGCAAAATGTTAGTATCAATATCAATCAAATATTTTGGCTTTCTATAAATAATTCTAGGAGAATTAAAAATATTATGTGTGAATTACGTACCATCTTGAGTGCTTTCAACATAAGACAATGATGTGCCTACACCTTGGGATGTAGAAAATGGTGTGCCTTCAACATGATACAAGGGGGTATGTACACCTTGGGATATAGACAATGGTGTGCCTTCAACATGATACAAGGGTGTGCCCACACCTTGGGATATAGACAATGGTGTGCCTTCAACATGATACAAGGGTGTGCCCACACCTTCAGAAGTAGACAATGGTGTGCCTTCAACAAGATACATTGGTGTGCCTCCAACATTGGATGATATTGTCTCTTCAACTTGGGAACTCATAGATGATGTGCCCACATCTTCATAATTCAATTATCTTGTTGCATGCAAGTTTCTCATTCATTGTCTTTTTGTTTCCAATTCCAATTCTCTCTTACTTTGTATTGATGTTTCATGTTCCTTAGCCAAAGAAAAATCTTCTTCTATGGTATCTAATTTTTTTTGTTCACGAAGTTGTCTCATTCTTTCCCTTTTCTTCTCTGTCTCTTTCATGCTCTTCCGATGTTAAATTCTTTTCTCGTTTCCTTGGCATGATGATGATTTCTACATATGAATTGATTGCAATTTTAAAAATATAATATAAATGTAAAATAATAAGTCAAATTATAATATAAACCTCTTACAATATAATAAATTATAATATAAATTTATTACAATTATATCAAATTATGTATTGAACAAGTCTATATCATACCAATTATAAATCAAATACTCTTTATTCACATTTGACATGTAAAAAAATTAAAAACTTACCTCAATCGATAAATTTCGGTGATAATGATTGACTTTCACAATTTGATGTTGATTTTTAAACAAAAAGATGGTGCAAATTGATAGAATATGCTTCTTTGTCACTATCACCACCATGAAAAGTGAATACTTGTCAGATAACACATCAGACAACATACAGAAAAAGTGGGCCTCTTTCACGAGATCCTTGGCAAAGAAGACCATTTATTTTAGTTTTACATAGGGCGAGTGCGCTATAGCACGTGCACCCTATGTAAAACTAAAAAGTGTTATGCATAATCTTAAATAGGGCATGCACGCTATAGGGCGTGCACCGTATACAAAACAAGAGAGAGATAGAGAGAGAGAGAGAGAGAGAGAGAGAGAGAGAGAGAGAGAGAGAGAGAGAGAGAGAGAGAGAGAGAGAGAGAGAGAGAGCTAAGGGAGAGAGGGTGAGAGAGAGAGAGAGTATGGGGGAGGGAGAGGGAGAGAGAGAGAAGGTCAGAGAGAATGGAGAGAGAGAGAGAGTGCTAAGGAAGAGAGAGTGCTAAGGGAGAGAGAGGGTGTGAGAGAGAGAGAGAGAGAGAGAGAGAGAGAGAGAGAGTTTTGTAGTCATGCTTGCTTCATCATTCTATGTATCTCTAATACCAAGGTAGTAGACTGGAGTATCTTTAGCATCGCTGGTAGTAGAGAACTAGTGTAAGTCTCCTGGGTCAAACCATTGGTTTGAGAATATCCTGAGAATGGGACATACTACTAGAACTCAATTACTTCTTATCTCTACACCAATTTACATTTTTGAATCTACTGTCATTCATCAAGAGAAGATCGGTTCATCTATATATCAGACAACCCTTTCATTCTCAGATAGGAGAAAAAATTCTCATATGAGAATAGAATTTTAGGATCTATAATAAACTCAATCCTTGTCATTATAATCATATTTGGACAATCTCACTGATTAAACTCCTCATTCTTTTACAAGTCATTCATATAACAGAATATATATATATATATTCAATTGAGAGAATTAAAACAAGGATAACCAATTCATTACAATATTAATCAGTAAGGAGCAAGACAAACTTAAATAATATCACAATAGGCATTAGAAATCAAAATTCTAATTACGAGTTTTAAGCAAAGTGAGTAAGGTCCTGGATAGGGACATTACAGATCCACACATTGTTCAGTAGATACCTCCAAGAACCCACATACACGGGAGTAGGTTTGAAGTAAGACTAAGATTGTTTATTGGTTCAAAAATATTACTGTGTTGTACTTTTGATTAACATCCAATGATTGGATGTGAAATTCACAAATTTGAATATATTACCACTGGTTTTCTTTCAAATTCTGGAAAAAATGGATATTTGACATATGTTCATAAATTTTAGTCAACACCATTTTAAAATAATACATCAGTTTATTTTTACACATTGAGAATATCATCAATAGGAATTGAACTGAAATTGACATAGGTCATAGGAAATAAATGCCCCAGCTATTTTCTGTCTTCTGCATTTTGAGTTTCTTATTACAATTAGGAGAAGAATATTATTCTCTAAATGGTTTTGGATAGTAACATTTGTACTTCCTCTTCACAAATATTTCTTCCCTCATCTTGCTGCCTATTGATACCAACAAAGTGAATCTAGGCATTTCTACCATGTAATGGGAGAAAAATGGTTTCCTAATTGATATGTGTCTAAATAATGCATGCAAGAACCTTTTCTTTGATATTGCTCACTAACCCTTTACAACAAAAAATGTTTACAAAAACTGGCATGTACTTGCATGAGGACATTATATATTACAGAAATCCCACACAGAAGCAACTAGCAAGTTGCTGAAAAAGTAGTAACTGATAGCAAGTGGGATAATGCAAATTCTTTAATAAACCACTATCTTCTTTACTCAAGAAACATTTGGTTCATCTGCTCGACTAGGGCATGTTTGGGAACAGACAGTCTCCATTTAAATTCAAGTCTCTAGAAGAAATTATATTTGTCACTAGAGGAGATACACCCATTGGATCTGCAATAACTTTATGCTCACTGGAATTTCCATTTCTCTTCAATTGGGATACTCTTTCCAAAATTGCATCTACCCTTTTACCAATTTGGGAAATCAATGGGTCTATTTGTGGACCTCCAAGGAGTTGGTCACCTAAACAAGAACCTTGAGATGAATTAGGAACTTCTATACGAAAGGGATCAGTACCTTGAGAAGCTCTCCACTTGTCAGCTGAATTAAAACCTTGGACCATAGATGTCTGCCCTTTGTTGTAAAATGAGGAGTAAGACTGCCTTGCCAAAGGTGGCAATGAACTTACATTTCAAGGATATTGCCCAACATGAGTAACCTGGTTCCCCAAGTCCCGTAAATGCAAGACCATTGGCGAATAGGCATTTCTAATAGAAATATTTGTGGTGCAAGAATGAAGTGCATGACCAAATTCTTTGCCTACTAATGAACCAATTTTAGGCTTCATTTCACATTGCTCTGTAGATAATCCCACAACACTTGTTACTTCTCTATTTGAATTTTTTGTGTTAGTGTACATGTGCACCGAAGAGCTTCTGTCACTACTTAAGCTACTAGTAGATGGTGAGTACTCATCATCATGATATGACATAGGCTCACATGCATATCTTACTTCTTTCCTTTGCCGCTTTCCCCTTCCTAGCTCTTCCTCCTTATTTGTAACTTCTATCATGGGTCCAAGAAGCTCTTTCCACTCTTTCACATTAACTGTGGGCTTTGCTCTTTGTCCTGAGTAATTGGCATACCTTGGATGGCACCAAGATAACCATTTTCTTATGAAATGTCATTTTCTCTCACATTAATCTCTCTATTAAGAAGATTTTCTATATCTTCCTCTATATATTGAATAGATGTAGCTACAATCCCATGTTCATCAAGAATATTCCTTGCATCGTTGAGTAATATATCATGCAATTCCTTAATAGTTTCATTCTTAGTAGAATTCATAACTAGATTTTCCATAGCCAATTTTCTTCTTGATCTTTGCAATATTTTATCCTCAACTAAACATTTTGTATTTAGTTGATATACAATCACAGTTTTCTCTTGGCCAATCCTGTGGGCTCGCGATTGAGCCTGTAGATCCACAAAAGGGTTGAAATTTGGATATGGTGGAAGAGTAGTATTAGCAAGAAGTCATTCACTAACATCTCATCTTTATAACAACTAAATTTGGATTCACTAGAAGCATTAAAGAATCTAGATTAGACTCTTAAAGAATTCTTTATATTATTCTAGACTCAATTGCCTGTGCATTTTAGCAAAACATAGCAAAGAACCGGAATCAAACTTTTGGTTGAACAACCTAAACAAAATCAAATTCTAAACTTTGATCATAGGTATGTTGAATCTGTTGGAAACCTAAAAAAAAATTCTTTGCATGCCTGCAATGGAGGTGTTTAGAAAATCCTTCATCGAAAACCAAAGCCTACCATGGATACTTCACCGCTATATAAAAAATTGATATTATGCCTGGATCATCTTCACACAAAAATTGTATGAAACAAATAGATCATGATTGTTGTTTATCTAACTTGATGAGGTATGAACAATATAATCATCACAATATCTGAGGAAGATACAGTAGTCAATCTACGTTCTTTGGATAAAAAATACGATCTGTAAAACTTAACCTAAAAATTTAGTTTTGCTAACGAAAATGTCTAATCATAGCAAGGAATAGAAGCTTGGGAAAGGTGTAACGAATTAATATGAAAATATTTTTGTCTGTAACAATATTTTTTGCATTTATTATGATATTGATCCAATTTGATGCACCTTCACTATTTGATCCATCGCTTCCCTTTCATTTCACTTGCTTTGCTCATTTTGCACATCATAGGCCAGGATTTGACAATGGATATGACCTTGGTACTGCCGACATTAATGATAAATTTTACCTTTTCACTATTAATTTTTTGTCATTTTCCTGTATGATGCTTTTGTATACGAATTGTGGATATTCTCTAGGAAATGTTTCATTTTTTCCTATAGGATGCCTTTCTATACAAATTGTGGAGAATCTCTATTAAAGAGTAGGTAAGGATGGATAAGTTGAGTGCAGTGGAGAGGGAGAGGACTAAATTGAGAGAGCGGAGGCAGAGAGCGATAATGATGAAAATATTTTAGGGCTTGCAAAAATATGGAAATTATAATCTTCCTCCCAGAGCATACATTAATGAAGTTCTTCGTGCCTTAGCAGAGGAAGCTGGTTGGATTGTTGAAGCTGACGGTACTACAAAAAGAAATGCGGTATGTATTTTTGGCCTAAATTTTATTTTTCATTTCTTTTAGGTCTTTAAAGGTGGCTGACTAAATCTTTGTATTAAATGTCAGGGAATGCATGAAAATAATATGGTTCTGAGCACGAGTAAGAGTCCCTACAAGGACATAGTTGTGCCTTTTACAAGCGCCATAAACCCTAGCTATGTAAAAATGAAGGCTTTGAAGAATAGTTCACTAGAGGTGGAGAGAGAGAGAGAGAGAGAGAGAGAGAGAGAGAGAGAGAGAGAGAGAGAGAGAGAGAGAGAGAGAGAGAGAGGGGGTAGGAAGGTCGGAGAGAGCATGTGTGTGTGTGTGAGAGAGACAGGGTGAAAGATGGTAAGAAGGGAAAATATAGAGGATAGGAAGGTGTAGAGAGAGAGAGAGTATGGGGGAGGGAGAGCTCTCTCTCTCTCTCTCTCTCTCTCTTTCTCTCTCTCTCTCTCTCACTCTAACTATTTCTCATCACTATTTAAATCTATGACTTAAATAGGGCGCACGCCCTATAGGGCGAGCACACTATTGAAATCTATGACTTTCATAGGGCACACGCCCTATGGAAGTCATTGATTTCAGTAGTGCGCTCGCCCTATATAGGGTGCATGTGCTTTGTAAGGCATTGGAATTTACCAATCCTAAGGCTTGGATTTTCCTTGGAGATCCAACCCAAAGGCTTGGACGATTCAAATAGGCTTGAGACGTGTTTTCCAACAGACATACAAAAAAATGTCATCTTTTTTTGTGTGCTCCTCGTCAAGTTTACTCATGGCTCAAGAATGTAAAAATCAGACAACGTGATATTGTAGATCTCTCTATTAGCTATCTAAGCATATAATTTATTTTGAATTCTGATTATGTTAAGTTTTTCAACTCTAATTTCTTTTGTGTGTATGTCCATTTTTTGTAAAAAACCAACATGTAGTATTTTGGGCATAGATTTTGGCTCGTTCATCAAATTTTGCAACAAGTTACATTTTTAGAAATTAGACTCCATTCTACACACTTTAAAAAAAAGAAAATTTGATTTTCAATTAGTTTTAAATGATTTCTAGGGGGAGCACATAGAAATTTCATTTTTTCAGGATGTGTGCACTTTGTAAATTCATCAAAAATTATACATTCATCAAAAAATTACCAAAAAATTCTAGGATAAACTACATGGTGTTAGCTAACTTCTCACTAGAGCGATTAAAAAAATTCAAAAAAAAAGTTAACATTTTAGGGGGAGCACACCAGACGCTATGTTATGTTTTTTCACAAACAATAGGACCACTTTTTGTGCTCCCCCTTTTTGAGGGCCTTAATCTGCACCATTTTAAAAATAAGTTACTAGTTTAGGAACTAGATTCAGAGTATTACAACTCTTGTTCTTGTTGCATCTTAAAATTTTGAGTCTAACTATCTTCAATTTCTTGTTGAAGTTCAGAGTTTGCTGATTTCAGGAAAAAAGTGGCATCTTATACCCCCTTTTTGGTCCCCCATCTTTGTGCACTTACCCCTAGCGCATCCTCTAAATAATAGGAGGGTACATGAGGCACATCCATAAACACATGAATGTCACAAGTGTGAGTCATAAATGTCAACTAATGCATTCACATTAACCCTCCACCACTATCTTGGTATCACCCAAGTATCAAGAGTTTGTTAAACATGACGTGATTGGACATGAGTAGAATTTTCATTCTCCCCTCTTAACATGCCCCATTGGTTCATTTACTAGTTGTGGTTGTCCCTTAGGATGACATGACACCTCCAAATAGGACTACTAAAGGGAAGGATATGCTAGGTATTTTTGATCTCTAGATTTGTATGAAGTGTAAGAAGAGAGCATACATGTAGGCTAGCACCCCTAGAATTACACAACAAGACTTAGATTATCATGCTATTTTTTAATTTTTAGGTTCATTGCACAATGCAAGGGAAGAGAATGCATCAACACAAAATTCCAAACACAATAGACAAGATAAATTAACCCTTTAGCAAAATTTAAATGTTCTAAATCAACATGAAGGAAATATCTTTGGCCACAAACTTGCAATAACACATGTTATGGGTTTAATTTCATTAATTTTTTATTAATGACAATTGTACAAATATTAGTGAGACCAAAAACAATGGAAAGTTAACTTGAAAGCATGAAAATATAATTTAGTAGTATACCTATTAGGTTTGACCAACTACAAAGTGCATTCACCTATAAAATAATGCATTTAACTATCTATACACTTCATGAATTGACCCAACATTTTTCATATTTGCCCAAAAAATCATGCATTTTCATGAATGTTTTTGCAGTAGACTCCTCGACACATTCTATAAATTGTTTCAGATTTGTCTATTGATATGTCATATTTTCCTGATCAATAAAATACAAAGGAGTCAACTCATACATGATTTTTTTTACCCCAGTACATTTCTATTTTCAAATCTAAGAAACTCTTTCGCTTAAACTACAATGAATTCACCTTGTTGTGAATTGTGAAGGTGAAAATGCTACAAGTAAATTTTGGTTGGTTTCACCCATGATGTGGTTCCCATTAGCATACCAAAATGCATGTAAGGAAAAAGTTCTTCAAGTGTTTATGATTTAACTATAAAACCAAACATAAGCAAAAAATCAAAACAACACTTAGGGCTCATTTGGGTGCTAGAATACCAAATGCTGGATATAGTCAATTCTATAAGATGCTGCAATTCTGGAAGATACAAATCCTGAAAATGATTTCTAAAAGATGGGCTAACCCATTTGGCTCACTCAAAAGATGACTAAGAAGATGCATAAGGAATTTTAATTTCTTTGAATGTGGTGTGTATATCTCTATATATATACACACATACATGTGTGTATATATACACATACACACATGTGTATATATACACATGTGTATATGTGTATACATGTGTGTATATACAAACATGTATACACATATGCACATTATGTATATATACACACACATACACACATGTATGTACATGTGTGTGTATACACACACATACACACATATACACATATACACATACACACATACACACACATGTGTATATATACACTATACACTGACATGTGTATATATACACACATGTGTGTATATACACATGTGTGTATAGTGTATACACACACATGTGTGTATATATATACACGTGTTTGTGTATAGTGTATATACACACACATGTGTGTATATACACATATGTATACATATATACACAAATTCACACATGTATATATACATAAACACACATTTGTGTATATATACACACATGTGTATATACACACACATACATGTGTATATACATCCTTATAGCAATATAATATACATGCTTATAGTCATGGATCTCATGAAATATTAAATTTGGTTTTATAAAAATTGGAATTGGAATTCGAAATTCCAATTCCACCTATTTGAGTGGAAGATGCAAATGCTCATTTTGGGGCAAAATTGGAATTTTGGAATTCCAATTCCAATTTATTGGATGGACACAAACATGGAATTGACATTATTCGGAATTAGATTTCTGGAATATCCAGTCTAATTCCAGCCCCCAAACAGGCCCCTATATTAGGCTAAGGAAAGTCAAACAAACATATTATTTAACAAAATCAAGCTATATTAGATTCCTTATTGTGTAGGTTTTTCCGCAATAATTGATTGAATGTATGATCATTTGTAATTTTGGTAAGATAATGATGTTGGTAAGTGTTTGATTATATAAACTATTAGATTTGGGATGGATGGTCAAAATCACAAGTTCAAGATCAAGCATGGGGTAATCTCTAAAGGGCGTGTATTTAAGGTTGAGTGTGAGAGGTAAGATAGTGTGAGGATTTGAAGTGGGTCAACCTCACTTAATTAAGATCATGAATATTCAAATGAATAGGAGGTGGTTTATGTGATGATTAGGAGATAATGAGGAGTGATGAAGGATATGGTGAATGAGGAGGATTATTTATAGATAAATTTTATTTATTTAATTTATGGGAGAAAGGGATAAGGAAAGGGTAAATAATTAAAGGTAATTATTTAAGTTAGGCTAGGACTTAGGAAAAATAGAAGAAAATAGATAATACTAATTAAAAAAATAATATTATTTAATTAATATAAATGATAGGAAATATTAGATGAAATAGGATTAAATTGACCAAGTATGGTCAATTTTAGGTGTCTACACCAAACAACTTCCTTTATTGCTATTGAATTTTCCTAAATAATGAATAAGGCATGTAACATATTTCCACGTTCTCTATCCTGACACCTTTCCTTTTATTTCGTGATTCAAAACTCATTTATTACAGAAAATTATTTTAATTGTTGATAACTAATTGACCTAAAGTAGAGGGGTTATTTTAGCTTGCACTCATTCACCATAACCAATATATTAATAAGTTGCAGAGAAGATATAGAGAGTAAAAATGAAGTAAACAAATAATTATGAGATGGAATTATATTGCTAACAATAACCCTCCTCTGATAGCATGATGCAAATTATTTTCCAAGGCTAAAATGATAGTGGTTTGTTAGTAAATATAAAGATAGTAAAATTATTTTTTATATTTTACCCCAAAACTGCATTAAATACCTCTTATTTATATTTAATCATGTACATAGCATAAAGATGGTAAAATGATATAGTATGGCAAGGCTAGAATATGGGATGAAATGGAATATAGATGCCTCTCATTAGTGACATGCCACAACATACTCCCAATTCTCACCGAATTGTGGACCTTTCTTTTGTTAAGTCTAGTAGTATCCCTCTTTGGTCACCTATGACTAATTGAATTGTTATTTATACTTTTGTCTTTTATTGCATTTTTTATTGTTTCTTAGTTACATATTGTAATTGCATGTCATAGATTACCCTATAATTTGTAAAATAACATTAGAGTTCACTAGTCTACCTATTGCTTTGTTGCAATTTTTTGCCTTGTCATTGTGTTCCATTTCACCTATGCATTTTGGATAGTGCCACATTTTGTTTGTAAATATTTTATCTTGTCATGTCAAGTGTTAGTTTCTTTAGATCCACAAAAAATTATAATAGAGGGCTTGAGTCTATCTTATGTAACCTCAAGTTCATTTTGACATTCACTAGACTAGGGGAGAGGACCTAGTAGTTAAGCACCCTAACTCTGTGCTTCAAAAAATCCTACGTCGAAATTTTGAATCACTCCCAATTTTTTTACAGTAACTTACTTGGAAAGTCCTTAGGTTATAACTAAGGTTTCAAGGTCACATCATCAAATATGATGCCACATCAACATACTTTCTTCCAAGGTGTCCAAAACAACCCCCCAAAAAGCAAGACCAATGGTAGTGCACAAGGGACACTTATACTTGTACAAATGATGTGACATCACATTTTTGGTTTCTTATTAGAAAAAAAGGATACACTTCATTCAATTATGGGTAGTAATCATAAGTAAAAAAACTTTAAAGCCACAACTATTGGTGCATTGTTGTAAAAAAATATTAGATGAACAAGTGTATATATAAAATTAACAACCTCTATCACAACCATTATACATTTATGTTATGAGTTCAATTGTATTTTTACATTCACTAATTGGCTCTGTGTCATGTGAAAAATTGAATTCACCATACTATATAAATTTATAAAAGTATTTAAAATTTTAATATTCAAATTCCTAAATTATGTTTTTAATATTGAAATTTTAAATAGATTAATATAATAATGCTTATATATTTTTATAATTTTTATATGGATTCATATTTCAAAATACAATGTATAATTTAAAGACATTTTGATATGATTTACATTTTAATATATTTAAAATTATATATTATATTATATTTGGGAGATGGATTTGAAATGCCATTCAGGTATGTGAAGAGTTGAATAGCAGAGAACAAGGTTTGTGAACTATTTGACAAAATGATATCACATCGTCAACCTTCCCTTTCTAGTTCGGTGAGATTAATTGCTTTTGCCTCAAAGTCACCCCATTTCAAGTGTTTTTCTTATTCTATGAAAAAATTATGCTAATCTATATTAGAGATCAAGATAAAGGTTTGGAAATTATATTGAATCTAAGTTATTGAAGGACTTTGTTTTGGATTTGAGCTAGAAGAAAATTAGGAAGATGAAAAACCTTTGAATCACATGATTCCACTATCATCAAAAGAAGACATTTTAGATTAAACCAACAATTTTCATTGAGAAAGCAATAATATACAATCAAAAGAGCCTTTGTCTCACAATTTTAGGTGAATTCTGTTAATTATAAAATGAAAATAAACAAATTACATTATAATATTTGAAAGCATAATCAGAAAGAAGATACAAGACACAAAATTTATAATGGCTCATCAATATGACTACATCCACTTTTAAGCAAGGGAAAATTTCTTATTAATTTCTGTTCTCAATACAATTTTTTATAGCAACAACTTGCTCTTTTATAAATGAGCATAATAGAACTATCCAGAGTTTGATGAGACAAAAGACATTAGCAGGAAAAAAATAGTGATTATTGGGTTTCATATCCAACAATCTCCCACTTGAAACCTAGCCACTGTTGCAAGCCTTTAGAAATGTTCCCCCACTTTAGGCCTATTACGAGAGTTTGACAATGTCGAGAGAAGCCCAATCAAACTCAAAATTCTCCCTTGGTACTATCTTCATCAATGAATAAACCAAATTCACCTTAGTATCAATCTTTTCAACTTGCAACTTACCCTCCTCAAGTACACCTTGAATGAAATGATATTGTAGCTCAACATGTTTGGTTCTATTATGAAATGCAATGTTCTTAGCCATGGAATAATGTTGTTGCTATCACAAAATAAGTTAAAGACATATTGTTTGTAGCCTAATTCACCCAACAACCACTACAACCATATCATCTTGTTTTCTACGTTTATGAGAGCAATGCATTCAGCCTCGATAGTGGAGAGAGCTGCCACTTGTTGCAAATGGGAGGTTCAGCCTAGCAAAAGTAAAAACATGACCTGTGATAGATCTTCATTTGTCTAAATCACTAACCATATTAGTCAACAAAGCCTTGCAACAAAGCATCTTTCCCATCAAAATACAAAACATAATCAAAACTACCTTTCAAATAGCTTAGTATCCATTTGACGACATGCCAATGTGATTTACTTGGATTATTCATAAACCTTCTCACTACTCCCATTTTCCATGAGCAGTGTTTGGACAAGTGCATACCATTGGATAAATTAGACTCCCAACTATGAATGAATATGAAACGCCTTTCATTTCTTCTTGTGTTTTAAGACACATGGTGGAAGATAAACAAAAGTGATTAGCTAAAGGAGTAGTAACAACCTTAACATTCTTCATGTACTAAATCTATTCAAGACCTTTTTAATGTGTTTCTCTTGTGACAATATGATTTGTTTCACCCCAGTACATTCCTATTTTCCAATCTAAGAAAATATTTCAGTCAAAATACAATGAACTCGCCTTGTCGTGACTTGTGAAGGTGAAAATGCTACAAGTTAATTTTTGTTAGTTTCGTCCATGACGTGGTTCCCATTAGCATGCCAAAATGTGTGCAAGGAAAAAGTGCTTCAAGTGTTTATGATTTAAAAATAAAACCAAACAAAAGAAAAAAATCAAAACAACACTTAGATTAGGCTAAAGAAAGTCAAACAAGCATATTATTTAACAAAATCAAGCTATATTAGATTCCTTGTCGTGTAGATTTTTCCACAATAGTTGATTAAATGTGTGCTCATTTGTAATTTTGGCAACATAATGATGTTGGTAAGTGTTTGATTATATAAACTATTAGATTTTGGATGGATGGTCAAAATCGCAAGATCAAGATCAAGGATGGAGAATGATTTGGTCCTCCTATCTCATGGGATGGTGCCAAGGGACACCATGAGGTGATAGGAGAAGAAGATATTTACTTTGAAGGGATGTGTGAGAAATTTAAGTTCTCATTTATGAAAAAATAGAGTGTTAGAGATTAAAAAAAGAATTAAAAATTCTTTTGGATATGTGAGGGAGAAAGGTCAACGTGCGGAAGTGCATGGGGTAATCTCTGAAAGGGGTTGTGCATTTAAGGTTGAGTGTGAGAGGTAAGATAGTGTGGGGATTTGAAGTGGTTCAACAACACTTAATTAAGATTAGGATTATGAAAATGAATAGGGAGAGGTTTATATGACGATTAGGAGATAATGAAGAGTGATGGAGGATATGGAAAATGAGGAGGATTATTTATAGATAAATTATATTTATTTAATTTCTAGGAGAAGCAAATAAGGAAAGGGTAAATAATCAAAGGTAATTATTTAACTTAGGCTAGGACTTAGGAAAAAAAGAAGAAAGTAGATGATATTAATTAACAAAATTAGTACTATTTAATTAATATAAATAATAGGAAATTAGATGAAATAGGGTTATATTGACCAAGTATGGTCAATTTTAGGTGTCTAGACCAAAATACTAATCCACCCCACTTTATTGCTATTGGATTTTCTTAAATAATGAATAAGGCATGTAACATATTTCCACATTATCTATTCTAACACCCTTCCTTTTATTTCATGATTCAAAACTCACATATTACAGAAAATTATTTTAATTATTGATAATTAATCAACCTAAACTAGAGGGGTTATTTTAGATTGCACTCATTCACCATAACCAATATATTAATAAGTTGTAGAGAAGATCTAGAGAGTAAAAATGAAGAAAAAATATTAATTATGAGCTAGAATTATATTGCTGACAATTACCCTCCTCCAATAGCATGATGCAAATTATTTTTTAAGGCTACATCATCAAATATGATGCCACATCAACATGCTTTTTGCCAAGGTGTCCAAAACAACCCCCAAAAAAGTGAGACCAATGGCAATGCACAAGGGACACTTATACTTGTGCAGTTGATGTGCCATCGCATTATTGGTTGCCTATTAGAAAAAAAAGATACATTTCATTCAATTATGAGTAGTAATAACCAACAAAAACAACTTTAAAGCCATAACCAACGAGATTTGACAACCAATATGGCGCGATAGAATTTTGCCTCCACCTTCCTCTTTCACTCGATTCTTCAAGGCTCTTTGATTGGGTGGAAGCTTCACTAAGTCCCAGGTGTGTATTTACACTAAGTCCCAGGTGTGTATTTCCATGAGAGAGTCCATCTCTTCTTGCTCTGCTTGATAAAAAATCAACAACTCATAATCAACCAACTTCACTGAAGGTTTTCATTCCATGGTGGACTTTCTTAACTCAGATACGGGCAGCAGATTTAAAGTCTAATGTCCCTGCGACTCATTCCTTCCACTTACAAAATGTGTGTCTCAACTTTCTTCCTGCATTTTAACTGACTGGGTGGGATGAATTTCTCCCATAATTCGGTGAAAAGGAGGCAGAGAAATTACCCGCTAACAAGGGATGGGAGGGACTACAAGCTGTGATCTTGATTTGCAGAGACAATATATTTATTTGCTATATCAGATAGAGGTATATATTCTTTTGTTTGCTTTCGGTGTGCTTGCGAACTTGGAAAAAATTATTCATTGAAGACCACATCTCGACTACGAATAATTTGTTTGACAATCGGATCTTATAAACTAAAATCATACTGCTCCTCACCATTGTCAACGGATATACATTGTTTTGATTCAGGATCTAAATTCGTTCGCTTCTTCTTGCCCGGACATGAGTGAATGCTTCACAACCAAATTATTGGAGATAGTTGTTGGAAATTCGTTTTCGAAGTCATGTCTTTTTCTGATATGATCAAATAGACTGTTGTATTGACCGCCTCTATCCAAGAATCTTTGTCCAACGCTGCATTAGAGAGCATGCGGTGAGCTCTCTTTAAAATAATTCGATTCAACGTTTTTGTTGCACCGTTTTCTTGAGGTGGGAAAGGAACTATTTTAAATTTTTTATTAATACAAAAGTTACCAAATTCTGATGAACAAAAGTCTCTAATTATCAGTTTTTAAACTAATTTTCAACCACATCTTTGAAAATTTTAAATTTTGAAAAGACTTGTGAGTTTCTATTGAACATATGATTATCAAGAAAAGTCACAAATTAATTAACTCTTCTAATGGAGATTACCTTCGTAGGACCAAAAACATTTGAGTGCACAAGCTTCAAGGGTCTTGTCTTGTTGTCATGTCTGATCTTCGAGAAGCTGGCTTGTCTTAGTTTCCCATAAATACAATGCTTTCATACTTTCAAATTGATAAAGTTCAAACCAAGAAGTTGCCTTCTTTTGAGCATGATTTCAAGACCTATTTTTGTTTACATGTCTAAGCCTCTTATACCAAAGCTCCACTATTCACAACCACCATTGTAGCTCCCACTTTAGTGTGACACTCTAGCACATATAGGGTACCCACTTTACTGCCTATTGCAGCAACCGAGGCTCCTATGATCACCTTCCAAGTATGTGATGAAAAAGTGATGTTGCATACTTGATCACCAAGTTGTTCCATGGAGATCATATTTTTTTAAAGCTTCGGAACATGTCTCACATCCCTCAAAAATCCATTTATTTCCATGTTTTAGTACTAGCATTATTTCACCTTTTCTAGTGATGTCACATGACTTGTTATCACCAAGATATACTATGTCAAAATTGCCTCCTTGATAGTTTCTAAAGGCTTCTCGACATGAGGTTTCATGGAAGGAATCACCAGAGTCAAATACCCATGAATCGATAGTGACTTCACTTGTTGATAAGGCTAGAAGACCTTCATCCTTTTCATACATAGTGGATGCTTCATTGTCCTTTGATTGATTCTACACCTTTCTATAAATTCTTTTTGTTATGTCCTTTACCACAAACCCAACACCCTCTTTTTTGCCCTCTTGACTTCAATTTCCTTGCTGATTTGGATATTCTCCTATTTCTATTTATGTTTCTATCTTGAGGCCTTCTCCAATTACCAAAAGTCAAGCCATCACTAAATGAGAACCCTTGATTTTTGCTCCTCATATCTTTGCTGAGGAGATTGCTAACTATATCATCAAAATTGAGTTTTCCTTTGTTGGATACTGATGTGTTGATTGTCATCACTACAACTTCCCAATCATTTGTCCATCACTACAACTTCCCATCTATCTGTAGAGATCATAATAACAAGATAGCTTTGATTTCATCATCTAAGTTTATGCTTATTGAAATCAATTGGCTAATCCGATAATTAAGTTTGTTGAGGTCATTTGACATTATTCTTCCTTATTTTTAGATTGTACAACTTCATAAGAAAAAAATTGTTTGAAGTCGATGTCATCTCATACATAGCAAGAGTGTATCCCAAAATTCCTTAATCATCTTTTTAGCTAAAACATTAAATAGAACATTATTGGATAATGAAAGAAAGATTGTGGCTTTCACTTTCTTGTCCAATTTATCTCACTCCTCATTAGCCATTGTACTTGTCTTCTTTGCCTTTCCTACCAACGTGAGTGAGAGATCTCCTTTGATTAGTAGTGATTTTATTTGCACTTTTCAAAATTTGGAATTCTATCCTAACAATTTCTTGATTTTCTATAATTATGGTTTTCCCATTTTCCTGAAAATTCTTCACCAATTTCCAAATAGCTCCTTCACCAAGTTTTGTTACTGATTGTTAATACTTAAGTGCAAATAAATAAATTACATAATCATATTTATAGTACAATAATAAAGAAGACACAAAACTCAAAACTTATAGTTGTTCGCCAATATGATTAAATCCACTTTCAAGAAGGATAAAATCTCTATTTAATTTTATTAAACTTGATGAATAACAAAAAATAAACCAAAAAATTTACTACTTATTTAATTAATCACTCAGTACATCTATAAATAGATGTACAAATAACTATAATAGTTCTAGTAATATTATTGATTGTTTTGATAGCTAATTATATGTAATTGATAGCTATTTGATAGATTAGTTCATACACATTTTTAGTTTAGCATTGACATATATTCAATACTACAACATTTCTATTGAATTGTATATTCCAACAAATCTTTGTTCTCAATACAATTTCCTATAATAGTAGCTTGATCTTTTATAAATGAGCATAATAACATTATTTAGAATGTGAAGAAATAATAGGTCCACTGGAGGGAAAATCTAATGACTATTAGATTTCATATACAACAAATCCTTTAGTAAAAATACTTGATATTTCACCTATGGTAAGTGAATATTTAGAAGATGAAAGTTCCTTTAGTATTGAGATGCCAGACAAATGGATTAATTATGAATTACATTAATGAGAAAAGACATGTAGAAAAATCTTGTGTTGCACATAAAAAAGATTATTAGATTACTAGAAAGTTAGTAACCTAAAATTATTCTGAAAAGTTAAAAACATGAGGATTAGTTGAGGGCAAAGTAAAAGTAGAGCTAAATGTTAAGAAAGAGATGAATGAATAAAATGATGATGAAAAAATATGAAGTAGTGGTTCTTCATATTCCTTAGCATATGAAGAACGTTCCAGATGAGTACAATGACGAAGATGATATCCCCATTTCTCAACACATAAAAAATGTTTCAATGTTTGGGAATCCTTTTCCAAACCCACTTCTCCCAAAAAATAAAGTTGTTAATGAATATAAGGTATTCAAAAAAAGGAAGAGAAAACACTCAAGATTGAGATCAAAGATTAAAAAAAAACAAGTGACTCAAGGAATTCTACATGTGGAAATTTGCCTCTTGAAAATTCATAAGTGGAAAATCTAGAGCATAATGAAGTAATTTCCTTTATAAGTCTAATGGATTTAAAATGCTTTATAATGACAAGCAAGTTGATCTTTTCCCTAGTGGAGAGAAAATTACCACCATGTTTACTATCATGAGAGACATGAAATAGAATCAAGATAAAATTTCCATAGAACTTTTGGAGTGTTTGAAACAAAGTTATGGGGAAGAAATATGCCATCTAAAAGTTTGAACTTCGTGAATTTATGATTTTGGAGTATTTGAAAGAAATTTATTGGGATGAACTATGCCTTCCAAAAGCTTGAAATTTGTCAATTAATTCTCAATTAATGAATCACATTTTAATGAAAAGAAAAAGAAAAGTTAAAATAGTAGGAAAAATGCATGTGGGGTGTTGTAAATGGAGTCGAAGATAAGGTTGGAAATTTCATATTTGAACCCTCATGATCATGCCATGACTTAGGGAAACATCCAAAGATGGGTGAATGAAAGAAGTTCTTGAACCTCAAAGATAGAGCGACATAGATAATTTGAGTATGGAATATTCTGATCAAATACATTGAATGGAAGAACATATTGGGTGTTCTTAAAAACACAAGTATTATAACCACCCCTATAAATTTAGACTTTATAAAATTGAGTAGATGGATTGGTGCATTAACCACCCTATAACTTGAATTTTTTTGTATGCATAAGGAAAATTCATGTGCTAACAATGAGAAATTGAATCATAATTTGGATCCTAATTTAATTGTAAGTTTGAATTAAATTGAACCATAAACCTAACACTAAACAAAATTAAACCCTAACCCTAAACCTAATTCTACCTTAAACCAAATTTAACTCTATGCCTAATAATAAAATAAAATAAAATGTAACCTTAAACTTTAACACTAAACCTAAACCTATCCCTATCCATTATGATAACTCTAACCCTAGTCCTGACTCTAACCTTGATCCTAAACCTAACCCTAATTGTGATGTAAACACTAATATAATCATAATATAAATCATAAGCCTAAATTGCAATCTTAACCCAAATCCTAACCCTAACCTTAACCATGACCATAAACCAAACCCTAGTTTTGACCTTGGCCCTAATCCTAACCATGATGAAAACCCTAAACCTAAAAGAAATCCTAACCCTAATTGTAATCCAAATCTTGGACTTAATCGTAATACTAACCCTGATCCTAACCATAGCTCCTACCCTATCCATAACCCTTAGCATGATGTAAACCCCAACCCTACCCAAAATTTGAACCATAACCATAAACCCTAATTGTAATCATAATCCTAACCTTATCCTAAACCTTAACATGATCCTAATCCTCACCCTAATCATACCAAAAATCCTTGTGCTAACTATTACATATAAACCCTAGCTATAACCATATTCCAAATCCTAACCCCAAACCCTAATCATAATCCTAATTATAGATATAAATCTAACCCTAAATATTATGTAAACCATAACCATAACCATAACCATAACCATAACCATAATCCTAACTCTAGTCCTAACCATAACACAAGCCTTGATCTTAAACCTTACTATTTCTCTAACCTAAGAATGACCCTAGATGTAACTATATTGTTGACCCAAAATATAAACCTAACCCCAACTAGGAGGAATAAAAATGGACCACTGGGAGGGGATGAATCAATGGTCTACAATTTTTTTTTAATTTTAAAACTCTTTGCAACACTAACCAAATTGAATGAGTAACAGTCCTAAAGAAATGATAACACCTCACAAGGCAATCACAAGTAGATACAATATATACAAGAAAAACCCACGGTGGAGAAAAACCTTGGTGAGAATTGCTACTAGAGTTCACTTCTCTAATCCAGCATCACAAAGTAAAAACAAGTTCATTACATTCTTTTATGGGAACCCACCCAAAGGAGCACCAACCCCTAACTTAAGAGCACTAAACTTTTTCTTTATGGACCCCTATCCAAAGGAGAACCTATCGTTGATCAGATCACCCAATCTGATTACAATAATATATATATATATATAGTTTAATACAATTGAGTACCTTGTTACAAATGTGGTTTTGTGACTCTCACTTCATACTTGACTTTTTCTTTCACATCATCACTCTACCTTTGTTGTACCATAGACTCTTCTTGTCACTACACTTACAACTTCCATCACTTTTCTTCTCTATGCACTTACAAATTCCATCACTTTTATTGTCTATGCACTTCTCTCTCTCTCTCTCTCTCTCTCTCTCTCTCTCTCTCTCTCTCTCTCTCTCTCTCTCTCTCTCTCTCTCATTAGAAAGTAAAGTCCACCAAGATAACTGAGAGGGGGGGCTGAATAAGTTATCAGATAAATTTTTTTATAATACCATTATTAGATTTCAACCATGTAACCAATGTAAACAACAACCATAGAAAGATAAACATACACAATGACACAAGATATGATAACTAGGGAACCTCTTGATCCGAGAGTAAACCCCAATGGGGATGTCACTCACATAAGATGTACTAATATGAAAATTCCTTGTGAGAGGATGGAATCTATTAGGAGCCTTATGAAATACATTCAGTACATATCAATCCCTGTTAGGAGACTTTCAATCCTTGTTAGAAGATTCTAACCTTGTTAAGAGTCAAAGAAGGAAAAAGGACCCATTGTCCAAACAACTTAAGGGGAAAGACAACTGAACACACTGTCCAATTGATCTCTGTATTATCCGAATAGAATAATACCAAAAATTACTACTCTTAACAACTTATCTTCACTCCTCTATCTGTGCCAATACCGCACCAACTACTTTACCATATCTCAGTACCAAATCTCAACTCGCATATCCTCTTACAATATCATATATCTCATCTACATTCAACCAAGGAAAACAATCCTTCGTTTATACCACACTCAAATAATTTATAATAGAGTTGGTCAACTAGGTTTAACCATTTACAAAATATAAATTATTACACATTACATAATATTCCATAACCACATAATACTGTTGACTTCCAAACTAAATAAATCTTCACATGTGTGACCTCTGACTATGCTGTGTCATCCAGGTCACCTCCAAAATGTCATAAACCTCTGTACAACTTCGCATGTCTAGATTCTATCCCTGTTAGGAGATATAATCCAGTTACCACAAACCGCTTCTTAGGAACATTGCTAAAATACTGTTTCCACTAAATTACACATAACTATCATTAATAATTTAATTTTCATATGCACTCTTAACCACAATCTTAGGACACAATAACAAACAAGTCCTCAATGCCACATAGCTTGATCTGCAATTCCCCACATGCACTAGAATTCAAGCACTATCTGCTTCTCTATTAATCTCCAATAGATCAATGTGTTGACATCAATGACAAACATAGTCATGAATGCAACAAAAAATTGCTATAGAACTACTCGAATACTCCCCCATATGACATATTCAACTTTCATTCCTAGAAATCTCCCCCATTGGCATTGATGGAAACATAGATGAGAAAACATCCAAGTTCCATGAATACCAAACTACAACACTAATGTTTTGCATTATCCTTTTAAATCCTTTTCATCAATCAAATCAATCATTCATAAGATGTTTTCCATGTACTATTCTTCTCCCCAATTGACATAAATGACAAAGAAAACATCAATATGTCAATTCAATACAAGCTCGAATGTCAAAAGACACTACTCAGAAAATACTTTCACAAGAGCCCTTCATGACTCAGCTCAGAAACACACATACTCCCCCATAGAGGAAGTATCAACATACAGTCTAGAGAAATAGTTCTCTTATACCACTGGATTGATGCAACTTTCTGCATCATTACTCAAAAGTAGGTTGGGGCATAACCCCAAGCATACCTCTCAAATACTCAAATATTTCTCTAGGTAAGGGCTTTCTAAATATATCTGCAATATGCTCCTTTGTACTTATACACTCAAGTCTGACTTCTTTTTCTACAAATTTCTCTCTTACAACACGATGCTTGATCTCTATATGTTTTGTTTTTTAATTTGCAACACAAGGTTCTTAGATATACTTACTATACTGGTGTTATCACAATGTATGATAACAGGCTCATTAAACTTGATTCCAACATCCTTCAACATCTGTTTCATCCATATTATCTAATTACAATTGTTTCTTGTTGCTACATACTTTGATTCTACTGTGCTCTGTGAGATATAATTTTTTTTCTTGCTTAACCAAGAAACCAATCTTCCTCCAAGAAAAAATGCTCCACCACTTGTACTCTTTTTGACATCAACACTACCTCCCCAGTTTGCATCTGTATATGCACATAGGGTAAAGTAATTTGATCTATCATATCACAACTGTTATCCTATAACTAATTGAATATCTTGTTGCAGATTAAGGAGATCACCGAGCTATTAAAGTAATATGTAAGATGATTAAATCAGTCAATATGTTGTCATTGATGTGAACTAGTTTTGACAATACTCATCATGATAGTTACAAACATATGAACATCTATAGAAGGAAGAAATGGTGAAGAAATGAGATATCTACATAAGGAAAAGATGGATATGATAGATATGAATAAGGTATACATTGGGTAACTTATTGATGAGTCTATGACATTATGTTGTTGACTTGAGCATGTTATATTATTTTATTATGAAGAAAGAGATAAGAATTGAACAAGTTAATGTGGGCAGTAATTGAAGATTTTTATATACACTGAGTAAGTCTTGTGTATACCAAGTGATAGTAATAATTGATTTAGTTATCACTGACACATTCATTATCAAATAAGTATGGATGAAAACATTAAATGTTATAACAACCGACTGAAATTGATGAGCTGGCAATTGCTTATGATTTCAAGGTAAGAGATAAAGTTTTTTATAAGATCCACAGCTGAAAAAATTTAGAAATGATTGAAGGGAAGCAATTGAAACATGTTAATGATATATCTACCAAGGAAGCTTGAAGCGGTGAAATAGATGATGGAGATTAAGAGGAAAAATATAATGGTTGATATGAAAACAATTTACACGTCTATTTAAAAGAGACATGAGATTCATTGTTGAGATCCTGAAGCATATTGTATTTGCACGAGAATTCACATGAAAGAATTTTTTTCATGCATACCTGATCAAATTGGTTATAGACAAGACCGAGCTTAATTACAGGCATAACTAAGCGTTAGAGATATATACACACTGAGTGATGTAAGTTGGAGGATATGATGGAGTGAATTGATTATTGATCAGAAGAGTTTTTTTATGAGCTTAGCATATATTTGAATACTTCTAAATTGAGTTGTATTTGAATCAGATCACTACTGTATCAATTTAACCATTGTTACAGCTAAATCTCTTAATCGAGTGGACTTAACAGTCTTGATTGTATTTCAATATGACATTCAAGGAATGTTAATTGTTTTCTTGTTGACCTCATAGTGAATGATGGTCAAAGGAGAACTATTAGTGATAAATCCTCTAACCAGGTCAAACTTAATAGTGTGCATTGTAATCTTTAACAAGGTTGGCTCCTAACCAAGCTCACTTCATAAGAGTGAAACATTTTGGGTTACCAATCCCAGATGGTTTTTTCCTTAGCAGGGTTTCCACGTTAAATCTTTTGTGTTATGTGTTATTTGTTATGACTATTTTTCTATCATACTTTACATATTTCATAATTTGATTAATTGGTAAACACAGTTTGGAAATTACTGGTATTTGGTAAATGAACAGAAAGATAGTTGATCTTATCTTACCAAGTTGATTGATTTGTTGAAAAAGTCTGAAGAAGTAGATCTAAGATTTTGGGACTGTAGGATAACTTATTTAACTGATTCACCCCCCTCTCAGTTATCTAAAAACCCATAGTCATTTGTGCCTTTCAGATATCGAAATATTCTTTTTACTACTGCATAATGTGATTATTTAGGATTAGATTGAAATCTTGCAACAATGCCAACTGTATGTGATATATCTAGTCTTGTATGAGTTAAATACTACAAACCTCCAATCATGGATCTGTATTTCTTTTGTTCAACTGCAGGGGTTTCGTATGTGCTAGATAACTTATGGCTAGTTACCATAGGTGTGCCAATAGGCTTACAATTTTCCATGCCAAATCTCTGCAATAAGTCTTTCAAATATTTTGTTTAAGAAATGAAAATACCATCATTGTGTTGTACTATCTATAATCCTAAAAAATGTTTCATCTCACCAATCATGCTCATTTCAAATTTTGTCTTCATTTCCTCAATGAATTTATCATTAGCTTCATCTTCACCTCCAAAGATAATATCATCAACAAAAATAACTACAATCAATAAACCATTCTCAATCTCTTTCAGATGTAAATTATTGTTTGCAATGCCTTTAGCAAATCCCAATTTTACCAAATATTTGTCCAATCTTGCATACCAAGTTCTAGTCCATATAAAGCTTTGTTCAGTTTACATACCATGTCTCCTTCTTGAGTTAAAGGAAAACCTTGAGGCTACTCAATGAAGACTTTTTCTTCCAATTCTCCATTTAGAAATGTTTACTTCACATCCATCTGATACACTGTGAATTTCTTATAAGCTACATAATCCAAAAAAAATATCACCGCTTCAATTCTTGCAATAGGTGCAAAAGTTTCTTCATAATCAATTCCTTCTTGCTATGAGTATCCTTTACATACCAATCTTGCTTTGTTTCTTTCAACTTCACCTTGTTCATTCACATCGTTTCTTAAAACCCATTTAGTTCCTATACCATTTTTATCCTTAGGTCTAGGGACCAACTCTCAAGTTTTTTTCTTCTCAATTTGATCTAGTTCTTCCTTCATTGCTTGAATCCAATTTTAATATTTACAAGCTTCATTAGTAGTTTTAGGTTTAATTTGGGAAATCAACATAGTTCTTCTTGTACCTTATTTCTTGTCATAACTTCCTTTTCTATGCTTCCAATAATCTGATCAACAAGATGATTCCTCACTAGATTCTTGTTAGGTGTCACTATCTTAGTTCTGGTTTCATCTCTAGCTTCTGGTCTCGGTTCTTCTCTTATTTCCTCAACATAGTTCTCATTCTTCAAATCAATGTCAGTTTCATAAAATAATTCAACATTTCCTTGATCAATTCTAAGGAAAACTTCTTCATCTGAATCATAATCAAGTATTCTTTCCTGAATTTCTCTTCAAATTTAACATTTGCACTCTCAACAATAGTTTTAGTTATTTTATTAAAACATCTATAAGCTTTTCTTTTCAATGAATAACAAAGAAATATACCTTCATCACTTATGGGATCAAACTTACCAATGTCATCATCTCTCTTAATATAACACTTCCAAAATTTTTGAAATACTTAACTGATGGTGCATGTCCAAACCATAATTCATAAGGTGTCTTGTCTGTGTCTACTCTAATTTGTATTCTCTTCATTGTACATGCTGTTGTATTCACTTCTCTCTAGAATGTCTTCTCTATATCATTCTCAAATAACATAGCTCTTGTTGCCTCATTTACTGATCAGTTCCTTCTTTTTGCAATACCATTTTGTTCAGGTGTTCTAGGGGCTGAAAATTGTCTCTTAATGCCAAATCACTTCACAAAAAGTGTTAAATTATTTTGAAGTCAATTCTCCACCTCTATTAGATCACAAACATTTGATCTTCATTCCAGATTCATTCTCAACTTTGTTCTTAATTAATTTAAACTTGTCAAATGCTTTAGATTTTTACTTAAGAAATGTTATCCACATCATTCTAGTAAAGTCATCAATAAAAATCATAAAATAGCTTTCACCATAGAATCCTCTAGTCCTTGTGGGACCACTTAGATCTGAATGAACAATTTTCAATTTTGCTGCTATAGTGAAGTTCTTACTAGGAAAATAACTTCTTCTCTATTTAGCCATAACACACTCTTTGCATATCATGCTAGTAGGTTTCATAATTTTAGGAAAATCTCTTACTGCAAATGTAGTACTTTATTCACATTATTATCAAAGTTTATGTGACAAAAAATTTTATGCCATAACCAATTGTCATCACTTTTAGTAATCAAACATGTCATCTCAATAGGATTCAACTGAAATACATTACCTCTGGTTCTTGATCCTTTTCCAACCAACTTACTATCTATATGCTTGATCACACAAGTCTTCTCAGTAAACCAAACTTGATATCCCTTGTCAACTAACTGTCCAACACTTAGAAGATTATGTTTCAATCCATCCACAAAGTAAACATCATCAGTGTTAGTCTTTCCATCAAGAGTAATATATCCTATTCTCTTTATCAGGAAAGGTGCATTGTTTCCAATTCTAACAATACCTCCATCATAATTGTTAAACTTCATAAATATCCTCATATCTCTCATCATATGATGTAAACAACCACTGTCTATAATCCAATCAGTTTTCTTTTCAACTTGAGAAACTAAATCTTTTTCTTCTCTAACTTTAGTTTCAAATTTTTCTTCTTTAATTGCTACAAATCCTATGTCATCATTTTCATTATCACTTTCACTTAATATTTTCTCAATGCTAGCCTCAAATTCTTTATCATTAGCATAATAATATTCTTTAGACCTTCTAGGTTTAAATTTATTCTTATACTTCTTTAATCTCTTAGAGAATTTACATGCAAAATGATCATATTCTTGACATGTCCAACATTTAAGGATTTTATTACCTTCTGGTTCTCTTTTCACAAGAAAGACAATTCCTTCCTCAATATTTTTGTCTTCTTTGGTCTTAGATCTGCTGCTACTGGAATAATCTCCACTGACACTTGTACTTCTTAACAAAGTAGGGTGAACACTAAGTGCCCTGAATGCTGTTTCAATTCTAGGTTTAAATCTCTAGATTGTCTCAAACCTATCTATGCTGCTTCTAATTATCTTCCAAGAAGAGTTTCTCTGGTAAAATTTTCAGTACAAGGTATAACTTGTTCAACCATCTATGCTATCTTATTAAACATAGGGGTTAGTGTCTTTAAGATAGTCCATATAACTTCATCCTTAGTTTTGTTTCCTTCACAAGGTTTGATACTTGCAACAATCTCTGATATCCTACCAATATAACTTCTAATGGTTTCATCTTCCATCATTTTTTCATCTTGAAATAAACATATCCAATTCTGTAATCTGATTCTCTTAGCATGTATATCACCTTCAAAAGTAGATTATAAAGCTATCCAAATTTCATGAGATGTCCTTAGATTTTTTACTTGAATGTATTCATTCTCAGGAAGTGCTGACAAAAGTGCTTCTCTAACAAGTATGTTACACATAAATAGATCTCTTTCCTTATCAGTGCAATCTTCAATTTTGTCTTCTTCAATGATAGTCTTGTCATTCTTTGCAATCAGCCAATATCTTGGTCCTAAACATAGAAAATGTGTCTTCATCTTTTTATTTTCATCTGTCATAGTTAACTCCATCAAACTTAGGACTTTCTTTTCTGAAATGATTCACCATGGATCTCCTTAAGTTGTTAAAATTTTCCTTCAAGGACCTGCTACTCTGATACCAATTGTTATAAATTAAAGTCCACCGAGATAACTAAGAGAGGGGGGGTGGGCGTGAATTAGTTATTAGATGAAAACAACTTATAATACCATTATTATATTTCAACCATGTAGCTAATGAAAACAACAACCATAGAAAGATAAACATACACAATGACACAAGATATGTTAACTAGGGAACCTCTTGATCAGAGAGTAAACCCCGGTGGGGATGGCACCCCCAAAATATGTACTAATATCAAAATTCCTTGTGAGAGGATGGAATCTGTTAGGAGCGTTGTGAAATACATTCAGTACATATCAGTCCCTATTAGGAGACTTTGAATCCCAGTTAGAAGATTCTAACCTTGTTAAGAGTTAAAGAAGGTAGAAGGACCCACTTTCCAAACAAATTTAGGGGCAAGATCACTGAACACACTATGAAACTAATCTCTATATTATCCAAACAAAATAATAATGAAAAATACTACTCTCAGCAACTTATCTTCACTCCTTTATTTGTACCAGTATAGTACCAACTACTTTACCAGATCTCAATACTAGATCTGCTCAATTCACATATCCTCTTACACTATCATATATCTCATCTACATTCAATCAAGGAAAGAAATCCTTCCTTTTTACTACACTCAAATAATTTACAATAGAGTTGGCCAACTAGGCTTAACCATTGCAAAATATAAAGCATTACACGTTACATAATATTCCATAACCACATAATACTTTCAGCTTCCAAACTAAATAAATCTTCACACGTGCGACCTCTGACTATGTTGTCTCATCTAGGTGACCTACGAAATGTCATCAACCTCTGTACAACTTTGCATGTCTAGATTCTATCCTAGTTAGGAGATATAATCTAGTTATCACAAACTGCTTCTCCGGAACACTGCTAAAATACTATTTCTACTAAATTACACATAACTATTATTAATAATTAAATTTTTCTACATGCTCTTAACCACAATCTTAGGACACAATAAAAAACAAGTCCTCAACTCCACATGGCTTGATCTAGAATTCCCCATGTGTGATAATTCAAACACTGTCTGCTTCTCTGTTAATCTCCAGTAGATCAATGTGTTGACATCAATAACAAACACAGTCATGAATGCAACATAAAACTGCTATAGAACCAATCGAATACTCCCCGATAGGCCATATAAAAAATTCATTCCTAACATCTCTCTCTCTAATGCAAAGATCACAACATGACATAAGGGAGGAATGAGTAGGGGCCAAATCTGATGGCACACCCTATCAAACCACCCTGCTCAACAACTATGCAGAAGTCACAACAACAAAGTGAGAAGGAATGCAGGATCTTTCATTTTTTAATCATCAATTGAAACATACATGCCGGGCTATATGGCCTTCTAGGTTAGGGCCAGATATTACAATGAAGTACAAAAGTCCTCAAACATGTGAGGATCTGCAAACAATTTCAAATCTATCTTTTATCTGATACCAAACTAACTCCCTTCCAAAAATTTCCTTACTCCTAATCCTAGCATCTACTTAAATACAAGAACCAACCAAATAATGAGTCAAAATCTAGATCCACAAATCATAGAAGGGATGACCAATATAGGTCCACATGCTTCCCAATAGTGGTTACAAACATTAAACCCTCGACCTAAAACAATTACATAAGTTGGCCAAGAAAGAAACTAAATCTACACTACTCGATAAGAAGTGATAACTGAGCATCAGACAAGCTTCACCGAGCACCAATGAATTAACTGATGGCCCAAGAGATAATTGACCATACTTGGTAACCAAAGGAAATTGACCAACACTGAACCAACTCGGTCAAAGAAGAAACCAACCAACACTAAAATCTCCAAACATCTTTTTGGTGACACAGGATTGCTAGGGACCCAAGATGCTCCTACATCAGACACCTGGGGTTGTTTTGGAATGATTCTCTGAATCATGAAGTCTAAGCAACCCAAGCTACATCCAACTCAGACTATGAAATCCATGAACTATCTTCAGTCGGTTTGTTCTTCCACTTAACCAGATATTCCAAATACTATTTTCCTCTTGTGCTTCTACCAATTCTCTGTTCTAGAATCTTCTCTACTTGGTCTATCTATTTCTTAGGATAATCTATCGGTATTGTCATGTCTTCATCAGGTTCATGGTACTCATTCAAATTAGAAATATTGAAAATCAGTGAAATGTCCATGTCATCAGGTAACTCAATCTCATATGCATTTCCACTATCAAATCTTCTCAATATTTTGCAAGGACCAAACTTCTTCATCTTCAGCTTCCCATATGTTCTGATAGGAAATCAACCTTTCTTCAAATAAACCATCACTTCTTCACCAACATCAAAATTCTTATGTCTCCTTGATCTATGAGCTCTGTCTTTGTATTTTCGACTGCTTTTCTCCAGCTTCTGCTTCACATCTTCATACAATGTCTTCATGTACTCAACAAATTTCACTCCTTCAACACTTTTCTTTTCCTCAGAAACATCTCTCAAATCTGATATACTTCTTGGTTGTATGCCATTTACAATCTCAAAAGGTGTTTTACTAGTACTCCTATTCACTGAATTATTATATGCAAACTCTGCTTGTGCCAACATAGAATCCCAACTACTCGGTGTGTCTCCAACTAAACATCTCAAAAGATTTCCCAAACTTTGGTTTACAACCTCTGTCTATCCATCAGTCTGTGGGTGAAATGTAGAACTATACTTCAACTCAATACCCAACTTTCTCCAAAGAGTCTTCCAAAAGATCCAACAAATTTACTGTCTTGGTTAGAGATAATGATCCTTGGTAATCCATGCAATCTTACAATTTCCTTAAAGAAAAGATCTACTATATTCACTGCATCTGATGTCTTCTTACAAGGTATAAAATGTGCCATCTTAGAGAATCTATCTACCACAACAAATATAGAATTATTACCTCTCACTATCTTCGGTAAGCCAAGAACAAAATCCATACTGATGTCACTGCAAGGTTTCTCAGGTATAGCTATCGGTACATACAATCTAGTATTTTGAATCTCCAAGGTTTCTCAGGTACAACTATCAGTACATACAATCCAGTATTCTGACTTATACAAATTTTCACAAATTTCTGAACATCCTTATACAATTGTGGCCAAAAGTATTTCTCTTTCAGCAAACTCAATATCTTATCAATTCCAAAATGTCCAGCCAAACCACCACTATGTTTCTCTTTTATCAAATTAGTTCTCATTGCTCCTCTTGGTATACATAACTGAATGACTTTAAACAACATACCTTCTTGAATGAAATAGTCTTCCCATTTTGTACTCGATTGATCTTGAATAGGTGCTCTGCACTTTCTCCATGGCTTAGAAAAATCAGGGTCAAATTCATAAGAATCTCTCATGTCATCAAAACCAAGAACATTCACTTTCATTTCTATCATCAAAGATCTTCTACTCAATGCATCCACAACTCGGTTAGTAACTCCACTTTATGCTTGATAAAAAATGTATAACTCTACAAATACTCAACCCATTTCATATGTCTCTGATTCAGCTTATTCTGACTACCCAAATACTATAAAGCTTTATGATCAGTATACAACACAAATTCACTCAGTAACAAGTAATGTCTCCATTTCTTTAGTGCTTGAACAATAGCATAGAATTCTTGATCATACACAGAATATTTCCTTCTAGCATCATTCAACTTTTCACTAAAGAAAGCAACAGGTTTACCTTCTTGACTCAACACAGCTCCAATTGAACTACCACTTGCATCACATTCAACTTGAAAAACTTTATGGAAATTAGGTAAAGCCAAAATAGGTAATTCAACAACTTTATGCTTCAATTCCTCAAAACTTGTATTAGCTCCATGTGTCCACTTGAATTCTTTCTTGTCTCCTCTCATAGTCTCAGTCATAACATTACAAATAGTACTGAAATTTCTAATGAACTTTTAGTAAAAACTTGCTAACCCATGAAATGATCTTACCTCACTAGCATTCTCTAGTGTAGGCCAATTCAAAATAGCTTCAACCTTCTTAGGATCCATTTTCAAACCATCAGTTGAAATCACAAATCCCAAATACACAATCTCCTCTTTCATGAAGGAACACTTTTTCAAATTAATCAACAACTTTTCCTCTTTCAATCTCTGCAATACTTATATAACATGCAACAGATGTTCTTCTCTAGTCTTATTGAATATCAGAATGTCATCAAGATGCACAATAACAAACTTACCCAAAAATTTCTTCAAAACTTCATTCATCGACCTCATAAAAGTACTTGGTACATTAGTTAAACCAAAAGGCATAACTAACCACTCATACAAACCTTCTCTTGTCTTGAAAGTAGTCTTCCATTAATCACCTTCTCTAATTTTGATCTGATGATATCCACTTTTCAAATCAATTTTGGTAAAATACTTTTCTCTAGTCAAACTTTCCATTATGTCATCCATTCTCTGTATAGGAAACCTATATTCACTTTTATCTTGTTGATTGCTATGGAATTAGTGCACATTCTCCATTCTCCATTCTTCTTTGGTGCCAATACAATAGGTACTACACAAGGACTCAAAATTTCTTTGATCAAACCTTTCTCCAACAATTCTTGAATCTATCGGTTCAATTCTTGATTCTCGCTAGGTGTCAACTGGTGTGGTGCCTTATTCGATAAACTAGCTCCTAGAATCAAACCCATACAATGATCAATGATTCTTTTTGGTAGAAAACCATCAGGTACATTATCAAAAATGATATCTTTATACTCCGTGAGTATCTTATCAATCTCCTTAGGGATATTATCCTCTATTTTCTACCTCGATTTGTTAGGAATTACAACAAAACATACATCATTCCTTTTCAAATCTTTCACAAATTTTCTTCCTTCCATCAGACAAATTTTCACAAATGTACAAACATTATTGACAGTCTCTTCCATTAATGGTAACAATACCTACTTTCTACCATCAGCCCAAATGGTATACTTATGCAATCTCCCATCATATATAGCATGTCTATCATATTGCCAAGGTCTACCCAACAAAATATGACAACAATCCATAGGCATGATATCACATAACACCTTATCGCAGTACTTTCCAATTTTCAAATTCACATAACATTGTTCATTTACCAAGAGTGTATGCTCATCTCTGATCCATGAGATTTGATAGGGCTTCGGGTGTTTCAATCTTTTCAACTGCAACTTAGTAACCATGTCCTCAGATGCTAAGATCTTTGAGCTACCACTGTCAATGATTACCTTCCAAACTTCATCAAAAACTCTACATCTAGTCTTGAACAAACTTTTCCTTACTGGATCTTCCTTTTTGCCTTCACTCCAAAGTGCTCTTCGGACCATCAAGTTCTTTTCCAACTCAAGTTCATTTGGTGAATCTTCTTGCACCAAAGCATTTCTTCTACTACCAACCTTCTTACTTGCATTCTTACATTCAAATGATCTATGTCCTTCACCTCCACAATTGTAACAAGTTCCATGGAATCCACCTCTATTGTAGACACCTCGATAACTACTACATCTTCCTCTAGTAGGACTTTCACTTTTCCACTCGGTCTTGCCTTTGTACAAACTTGTCTTTTTAGGTTCAGATCTACCATCTTCACCATTGGATCTACTTCTTCCTCTATGGAATCTACCACCTTGACCTCTTTGTCTTTGTTCATGTCTTTTGTTCAATTTCTCCTTGGCTTTCAAAGCAAATTGATAAGCTTGATCAAGGCTTTCCAACTTAACCATGCTGATTTCTTCCTAGATGGAAACACTTAGTCCATTCAAATATCTACCAATTCTTTCTACATCATCTTCATCATGTCTAGAGCTGATATCTAATCTATAGAATTTCTCAGTATACTCTTTTACCGAGCTATCTTTCTACCTCAAACTTTGCATTTGCCTAACTAGGTTAATCTGATAATCACAAGGTAAGAACTTGCCTTTTAATTTATTGACAATCTTATTCCATACCTTAATTTTGTCTTTTCCTTTCCTCTTTCTATCCAATTGCAGACGTTCCCACCACAAAGATGCATGAATCTTCAATTTTTTGCTTATAATCTTCACCTTCTTATCATCAGGGACATTTTCATACTTGAAGTATTTGCCACTGTAATTAGGAGGATTTAAATGTGGTGTATACTTTAGACTTGTCAAAGCCTTCAAGAACCTTTCCTCACCTTGATCCATCACAAGTGTAGGATCTACATTCGCTTGTTCTTCCTCTATTTCATCATCACTAACATCTTCAAGATGTCTTCCTCTACACTAGGCTATCTCAACAACTTCTAATCTTATAGCAATATGCCTTAGCATATCAGCTAATCCTGGATCTGCATCTCACTTTCCACGAACCATCTTGGATCCTCTACAATTGTAGGTTAGATCACAATCTTCTACCCTACAACAATCAACTAGGACTCACAAGAAGGAACCAGCAAATCTAGATTCACAAACCTAGATCTAGATCTCACCTTGCTCTGATACTACCTGACGCAAGGGAGGAATGAGTAGGGACCAAATTTGATGGCACACCCTATCAAACCACCCTGCTCAACAACTATATAGAAGCCACAACAACAAAGTAAGAAGGAATGCAGGATCTTTCATTTTTTAATCATCAATTGAAACATACATGTCAGGATGTAAGGCCTTCCTAGTTAGGGTTAGATATTACAATGAAGTACAAAATTCCTCAAACATGTGAGGATCTATAAAAAATCTCAAATCTATCTTTTATCTAATACCAAACTAACTCCCTTCCAAAAACTACCTTACTGCTAATCCTAACATCTACTTAAATACAAGAACCAACCAAATAATGAGTCAGCATCTAGATCCAAAAATCATGGAAGGGATAGCCAATATAGGTCCACATGCTTCCCAATAGTGGTTACAAACATTAAACCCTTGACCCAGAACAATTACATAAGTCAGCCAAGAAAGAAACTAAATCTACACTACTCGGTAAGCAGTGATAACTGAGCGTCATACAAGCATCACCGAGTGCCAGTGAATTAACCAATGGGCTAGGAGATAACTAACCATACTTGGTAACCAAAGGAAACTGACCAACAGTGAACCAACTCGGTCAAAGAAGAAACTGACCAACACTAAAATCTCCAAACATCTTTTTGGTGACACAAGATTGATAGGGACCCAAGATGCTCTTGCATCACAATGGTAAACTAGGACAAGGGACCAATCCCCCTCAACTCTTCACACATTGGTTCTATACAATCACCAATCCTTCCAACCTTTGAATATGGTAGATAAACACTAGTTAGGGATGTCTAAGCCCTCTCAAATCTAGACCCCAACTCTTAGAGTCAATTCATAACTTCTCCAAATCAAGGCCTTAAGGACACTTTCCCTATTTTGGGAAAAATAAGAGAAATCTTCACCAAATGTGTTACTTACCTAATCTAATGATTAAAACACCTTATTTGTCTTCCAAACATAGAGAATCAATCACTAGATTCTTCCCCAAAATCCCACAAATCTCTAATCACAACTTCACCTACAAATCCTAGTTGGTCTCCAAACTTGCCTATGGGTGTGCAATCTCCAACTCCCAATGGATCATGGAAAAAAATATCAGATTTTGATACCCTTTTTAGTGTTACAAAGTTTCCCAAAACCACAAACCCTGTTCCTACTCTGGGAACACCTAACCACTACTAGGTACTCAGGACTAATTGGCTAGATTAGCCCTAGTTTACTCTAGATATGGTTAAGGATGGGTTCATAAGAACAATGTATGATTTTAGGAACTTCTAATATCCCTTAAATGCTTTGAATCCACTTGTACATCAATCATACCATATAGCTTTTGGGATTATACACCATTTCTTCCACCTTGTTGACTGAACAGATTGAGATGTTCAGTCTAGGGCTCAGTGCTAATAACCCTTCCCGACCAGTTTCTAATGAATGCTTTTTGATTCATAAATATTACACATCTAACTTGCAATTCCCAAGTGGTTAAGGAATTCCACTGGTGGGATTGCAAGTTAGATCCCCATTTGTGAAACAACCTTGTAGAACCCTCCTTCCTAACTGGTTTCACTAATTCAATGATAACTTTGCACACACCAAACCAAATAGGATTAAAAAACTTTCATTAGATCATAGATTCAATGTAGTTTCCAACCATATCAATTTGGGTTAGCAAATCTTCCGTACATGACCATACTTGACAAGAATTTCACAGGAAATTGATTGGTTTTCATTCAAAACTGCACCAGAAAATTGGTTTACCTGATCTAACCTCTTTCAGAGGTCTTGAGATGGTTAAATACAACCAAAAATGGGTTCCAACTAGTCCTTTAACAATTGTGACCATTAGCAACCACATTTGAACTTCTCGAGCAACTTTTGAAAAGTTACTTGAGCATGTTTTGTGCAAATTTTGCAACTTTTTGTTGCAAGTTTTACAAAATGGACAAATTGCCACCAAATGACTCACAAAGTGATCATGAACAATGGTCCAAGTCATATACCCCATAAATGATTGAAAAACATCAAAATCATTCCTAAAACAACATAAACACTCAAAATCTCTATTACACCTACCCATAAGAAACCTAGAATCCAAGTGGACTAAGGCATCCCAAGGCTTATAGGCATGCCTATGACATCCTTGACCACAAAAATGGATTCAAACATGCAAGGGATGATCTCTAAGATCCATCCATCTTATTAAAAAGACAAAAAAGAAAAAAAATGAGCAACATCTTGGATGATGTCTTGGGTGTCTTGCACCATGCTCCTTAGGACAAAAGAACTCAAGTCTCTTGAGTTGGAAAGTCTGCTATAGGAAATCTAGTCTTCTCAATCGCTTCAGGGGTTATCCATGTAGCATACTATAATCACCTAAAAGTGGACAAGATAATTCATGTGAGTAATCAGGGAAAATCAAGGCCAAATAAAAGAAATTGGACCAAAACGAGTATTTAGCCAGTCAAAATTAAAATCAAGCTTCAATTCAATATAAATCAAAATCAAGAGAATTTTAATCAAGTGAAATCAAATCAATGTGCAATTAATTCAATTAATTTTATAGTTTGGAATTAAATCAAATTAACCCATTCAAGGGTACACTTGGCTAAATAAATGATTTTAAATCAATTAATTAAATCCTGATTTCTCTCAACACCACATGGGAGGAAAAAGCCTCAACCAATAGGATTTAAGAAAAGAGCTCACATGGATCAAGCCAAAAGTTAATCTCAATCACTCATTCTAAAAGAGAATCTTGTCCACTCGTCTTGTCTACTTTTCCCTATCTTTGAGGACACAATATTTAAATTGTCTTCAAAGGGTGGAACCAAAAACTCAACTCAAGCTTAATCATGATCAACTCAAGCACACCCCCTACACTTGATAAAATCTATAAAAGCAAGGCATAAATGCATCAATATCAATCCACAAATCTGAGAATTGCATAGAGCCTCTTTCAATTTAGAGCTAGAAAGGCAATTTAGACTTAATTAAGCATTTCTTTTGGAATTGAACATTAGCTTAAGCTTTATCATAATCTTTCAAATTCTAGGATTGTCATTAATGGAAGCTTGCTGAGAGCTTCACCATTAACACTCTTAGTTAGAGAGCCATAGGATGCTCAATTGTTCATTATTTTCTTAAATAGATTCCTAATTGTGGTTATTTAGTTTCTATTTCATTTATTGTTCAATACTAATTCTATGAAGGTACAATTTCTAGTACAACCAATTTGATGGATAGACACCACTTTTCATGAGTTTCATAATGGAGGAAATGATGACCAAACCAATCACACTAATCAAGGACCAAAAGAAACACTTGAAGAAATAGCCAACTAAGTGGCTCAAGACAACGAGTTCCTTGAGGTTATGGATCAACTAATAGACAGAGATAGGGAGAAATTCTTCCTAAACTTAGTTCACAGAGGGGTAAAGCTTCCATACAACTATGATGCGGATCAACTTAAAAAGAGCAAAGAAGAGGAAAACCCAATGTATGCCATGACTCAACAACTTAAGATGTTCCAAGAACAAATAGATTTGATGAAAGAGGCCACCGAGCCTAATCCTTTTTCTATTGAAGCCTTGTGTCCATTCCCATTTGACAGGCACCCTTTCCTATTAACACTATATTTCCTAAATATGATAAATACATGGGTAAATCAGACCCACAAGACCATCTTAGGGAATTTTGTGCCCTAAGTATCAAATTTATGCACAACCGTACATACCTAATGAGACTATTCCCAAGAAGTTTGGGAGGACAAGCCATGGAGTGGTTTTCTAAACTTCCCCAAGGGATCAAGACTTTTGAGGAGCTAGCCTCTAAATTTGTCACCCATTACTCCTACAACATTGAACATGAGATCACCATGATAAAAATATGTGATACAAAGAAAAAAGATGGTGAATCTTTCTCAGGGTTCCTTCAAAGGTGGAGGACCGTTTTCGCAAGGTACCCAAGAAGCATACGAGAAAAGGAGAAAATGGAGATTTTCATGTATAATTTAAATATGGAGATGTATTATAGACTCCAACTTCAATGTCCCCCAACATTTGAAAAGCTTATTGAAAATGGGATCAAGATTGAAGATGCATTGATTAAGAGGGGTGAAATCAAATTGTTTAAAGACAAAAAACCCAACACCAATACCAATAATAACCACTATATATCTAATTATTCCAATAATAAAAGAGCCTCTAATCATAATGATAAACCTAAGTTATGGTTGACAAATAATAATAAAAATCTTGTGAATGATGGAGTTGTGGAGGCCCACAACTTAAAGGCTACCCCATTTAACTTATCAAGTGGAAAAAATTCAAATTATGTAAATCAAGTGAATAAAGCTCCTTTAAATAATGCCAATTCCAACAACAATACTCCTCAATATTTCAGTAATAATGCCAACAACAACAATGCTAATGATCCTAATGGAAACAAGCCTAAACCCTTCTTTTCCACTTATCAAAGGAGGAAATTCACCTTTTTAGGTGAACTATTGGAAAATGCACTAAGGACCTTGGTGGCTAACAAGATCATTACCCTACCCTAGTTAAGGCCTTATGAACCCCAAATGAAACCTAATTGGTGGAATGATTCTCACCATTGTGAGTATCATCGAAATAAGGGTCATAAGACTAATGAATGCATGAAGTTGAAACATTTGGTGCAAGACCTAATTGATGATGGAATAATCCAAGTTGAAGGGCCCCAAAATAATGGAGATCACACAGCCTTTAAAAACCCCTTTTTAAACCATGAAAAGGGTGAATCATCAAATAATAATCAAAACAATAAAAGAGGTAATGAGAGAGTCAACTTTTCTCATACTTATGATAACATAATCAATGATTTAAATGCTAATGAAAGCACCATCAATGTTATTGTAGTAAAAGAAAAACCAAGGGAAGCAACATCTAATGTTGTGACTAGGGGGCAAGCTTCAAAGATTACTTTACCTACGAATGCCCCAAGGATTTTTCTACCTGACCAAGTCTCATCTTCATCAAAATAATACAACTTGGTAGATAAATTACAACAAACTCCTGCTCAAATCTCTATTTTGGAATTACTAAAACTCTCACCAACTCACAAGGAAATTTTGAAAAATCCTTGGTGGAGACAAATGTGCCTCTAAATTTGGAGGTAGATAAATTCCAAAACATGGTGGGACACCTCATTGCACTAATTGCCTCTCATTCTCTGAGCAAGATGACATGTCTTTAAATCATGCTCAAAACCTACCTTTGCATATAGAGGTCTTGATTCATAAGCATAGGGTGAAAAGAGTCCTAGTTGATGGAGGATCCAGCCTAAACATTTGTACCCTAAACCTAGTGAAAGCCTTAGGATTTTCCAAGGAGGCTATTGACCCTAAGAAAAAGATCACCACAAAAGCCTATGATGATGAAGAAAGAGCTTCTAAGGGAATTATAGTACTTCCTATTAGGGTTGGCCCAATGCAAAAAGAAACCATTTGTCAAGTTTGGACCTAAATCTAACCTATAATATCTTACTAGGGAGACCATGGATTCATGAGATGCAAGTCGTGCCTTCTACCTATCACCAATGTTTAAAATTTCCATATCTATGGCAAGGGATCATGGTAAGTGGGGACTCAAACCCCTTCCAATATTGTAATAATATAAAGCCTATCAATGATTCTCTAGTACCACACAATGCAAAAGGGTCCATACCCTTAAGATTAGAGAAAGGTCAAAGCTCTAAAGATATCCCATCTTTAAAGGGAAAAGAAAAAGAAGAAATTGTTGTTAAAGACATCTAAGATCCTACTAACCAAACTACATCAACTAAAGGCAAAGAGAAGGTTAGTGAGGAGAGTACTCTTGAGTAGTTAAAAGACAACCAAGCTAGGTCTATTCAAATTTTCAATAAAGAGGCCCATTACCAAAAGATGGACCATATGATGAAAAACTTTGAGAAACAATGTAAAATCAAGCAAAAGGGAGTAGTTGAATATTCCTTATCCATGATGGATTTACCTCTATCTCCAAAATCATATGGAAGACCAGCCAATCTATCCCATAAATATAATAATCATTTTGTGAGGGCAAGCACATCTTCATCCATGGATGAAGAAGACAATGAGATCCTAAACTAGTTATACAAAGATGAAGAAGCAAGTGCTCATGAAAAATGAGTCCAAAACATACACATTCCCACACATCAATATGGGAAGGGATTTCCAATCATTGAAAAGATGGGATACAAAGGGAAAGGACCCTTAGGGACTAGAAATGAAGGACTTATTGAGCCTATTGAGATGACTTGGAGGGATAGCAAAGAGAAGACTAGAGTAGGGTACCTTGAAAAAGGGTATACACAAAAGCACTATCCCATAGTCTATGATCAAATACTATAGTTAGAGTCACTTAGTGATGAAGACTCAAATGATTGGAAATGGGATACATTGTCCAATGAATCATGTCAGGATAACGGTATTGATGTCATTCATACTTACACTCTTAGCCAAGGGAAAGAGCCTATTCCAGCATTCAATCAGAATCAAGCATCAAGTTCAAGTCAAGGGATTATAAATAATGTACCAAGCATAGAAATCAAGATAAATGAATGGGTAGGTGAACCCTATGTGCCTTCATGGAGACCTACTATAGAAGAATTAAATGTTAGGTTTAATCCACAAGACTTTTTTCCAGCGAAAACCCTAGAGGATTCTAGTGAGGAGGACTTTGACCCCAGTTCTCTAGACCATCTAGAAGAAGCACACATTATAGACTTAAATGATACAATGTTTGAACCTTCAAATGAGGTCTTATCTTTAAATCCCATTGAACCAAGCCAAAGCATTGATCCCTTAACCCTCATATACCCAGAATTAATTGAATGTGATTCCATCAAACCAACCATACTCCCAACCTTTTTGAATGACAACTCCATGTCCCAATACCTCAATGTGGTTGAACCTTCTTTTACCATGGAATACCAGGAAGGAATGGCAAGTGAAAGTATCCAAACTTTCAATTCAAAACTTGAAAATGAAAAAATGGAAAAAAATAAAAAAGGAAAATAATCAAATGTTGAAAACCACATTGTGGCAATGTTAGAAAAAAAAGAAAAAGAAATAAAGGATGTTTCCAAAGGTGAATACCCAACTGTGACACCTGAGGAAGAAAGTTTGGATATTTTACCCGATCATCATGAAGAAAGATCTCCCATCTTAATTGAGCCCACACAAAAGGTGAATATTGGGATAGAATCAGAGCCAAAGTTTATACATTTAGCCACATCTTTATCCAAAGAAGAGAGAGAAGACTTCATCAAATTCTTCAAGGAAAAGAAAGTTAAATTTGCATGGTCATACAATGATAAGCCCAGATTAGATCCCAATTTGATCATGCATCATTTAAACATAAAAGGAGAAAAAATAGTAAAGAAAAAGTTGAGAAAGATGCACCCACATATAGCTTTACTTGTCAAGGTGGAACTAGAAAAATTACTCAAGGTTGGATTTATTAGAGAAATTGATTATGCACAATGGATCTCAAATATTGTCCCAGTATCAAAAGTAGATAAGTCCATCAAGATTTGCATAGATTTCAGAGATCTCAACCTTGCTTTCCCTAAAGATGATTTTCCATTGCCAAGAATAGATGCCATCGTGGACCTAACATCAAGATATTGCATGTTCTCATTAATGGATAAATTTAGTGGCTACAACCAGATAACGATAACACCTGAAGATCAAGACAAGATCACATTTACATGCGCATGAGGTACATTTTGTTAGAATGTGATGCCATTTGGTTTGAAGAATGCCAAAGCCACTTATCAAAGAGCAACGACAACAATATTCCATGATATAATGCATAAATTCATGGAGGACTATGTAGATGATATACTTGCAAAATCACACTTAAGAGAAGAACATTTACCATTTCTAGAGAAAATCTTTGAAAGGTTGGAACAATTTAAGGTGAGACTAAACCCAAAGAAATGTGCGTTTGGGGTGCAATCAGGAAAACTATTGGGCTACATTGTGTCAGAAAAAGGGATAGAAGTAGATCTAGCAAAGGTCAAGGCCATAATGGAAATGGGGGCACCTAGAAATATCAGTCAGATGAGATCTCTCCAAGGTCACATCCAATCCATCTGAAGGTTCATCTCCCAATTGGTAGAAAAGTGCCACAATTTTAGTCAAATCCTTCATAAGGATGTAGTCTTCAAATGGGATGATAAGTGTGAAGAAGCTTTCAATTTATTGAAGAAGTACCTAATGAATCCTCCCACTTTAATGCCACCTATAAGAGGAAAGCTTTTGATTCTATATGTTTTAGCAACTAAAAATTCATTAAGGTCACTCTTAGCACAAGAAGATGAAATGGGTAAAGAGAAGGCCATCTATTATATTAGCAGGACTCTAGTGAAATTTGAGTTGAACTACACATTCATAGAAAGAGCATGTTTGGCCATGGTTTTTTCTTCACAAAAATTACGCCATTATATGTTATCTCACAAGATCAAACTCATTGCAAAAATTGATCCCTTGAAGTATCTCCTTAGTAGAACAACATTAAATGGAAGACTAACCAAATGGGTAATGGTGCTAAGCGAGTTTGATATAGGGTATGTGGATAGAAAATATATCAAAGGCCAAGTTATAGAAGATCAGTTGACAGAATCACCATTGCAAGATGACTACCCAATACAAGTGGAGTTCCTTGATTTTGAAATTATAAATGTTGAGGGAAAAACATGGAAACTATACTTTGATGGTTCTTACACACAACATGGATCAGGAGAAACCATACTTTTGATTACTCCTCAAGGATATACCATTAAAAAATCATATAAATTTTTATTTCCATGTACCAATAACATAGCAGAATATGAAGCACTAGTCATTGGAATCAAGATGACATTAGAATGGAAGGTCACAAAACTGCAACTATACGAGGATTCACAATTAGTCATTAATCAAATCAATCATGACTATCAAACTAAAGATGATACCTTATAAGAATATGGTTGAAAATTTAAAGAAGTACTTCACTCTTATCACTTTCAAACAAGTCCCAAGAGAAGAGAACAAGGCAGCGGATGCGATGGCAACTTTGGCATCACTACTTCAAGCACCAAATCAGAATGATAGCTATGAATTCCTAGTGGAAGTAAGTCAACCCACATTTGACCCTACCCATCCTCATACCATATTCTTATTAACCAGACATGAATCACCCTAGTATGGAGACATATATACATACCTCAAAGACCAAACCCTTCCCATAGACCAAACCAGAAATCAAAATAAGAGCTTCATTTGCCAAGCCTCTCATTACACCCTAATATTTGAAACATTGAATCACAAAAGTTTAGATGAAATGATTTTAAGATGTTTAGAGAAAGAGGAATTAGAATTATCTTTATGAGAAATCCATAAAGGAATTTTTGGGTCACATTCGAATGGGTTGAACCTAGCTAAGAAACTTCTTAGGATAGGATATTTTTGGCCAACCATGGAAAAGGACATTTGTAACTTTGGAAAAATTTGTAAGTGTCAATATCATGGTAACTTGATTCACATGCCAACATAAGAATTGCATCCTATGAAAACACCTTGGCCATTCTATCAATGGGGTTTAGACCTAATAGGGATGATTCATCCTCCTTCTTCAAATGGTCATAAGTTCATCATCATTGCAATGAGGTATTTTACTGAATGGGTGGAAGTTTCAATAAGATTTAATTAGTAAGAAAACTAAATATTACTCTAA
Source organism: Chamaecyparis obtusa (assembly GCA_027943335.1). Lineage (NCBI taxonomy): Eukaryota > Viridiplantae > Streptophyta > Pinopsida > Cupressales > Cupressaceae > Chamaecyparis > Chamaecyparis obtusa. The sequence goes on from BSBK01003030.1 coordinate 691,997, forward strand.
CACCCCCCCTTAAGCTAAGCACAGGGGGAAGCTAACCTAGCACAGCTATGAAAGCAAGAAATGGGTCCCGACAACAAGGCTTGATCAGGTACCCAGTACAAGGAAATCTCTATAAACTAGAGACAAAGGAGAAAACCCAGTGGGAAAAACCCCTCTCCAAAAAGAGATAGAAAAAAGCAAAAAAAGAAATGGCTCAAGAGACTCTCTCAAAACCATAATTACAACCAAACCCCCCATGAGAGAGGGAAGAGACACCAAAGCCCCCCCAAAATGATGGGACCCCTGTGGAGATGATCGAACCAATGAAACTCCAATGTAGAAGAAACAAAGGCAGGGAACAAGGAAACCCCTAAATGAGTGGTGAAATTGGAAGGCTGAGCCGATACACAAAGGAGTAGACATGAGGATCCTGAAAGGGAATCCCCAATGTAGGTGGTATGATAGGTGTGCTAACACTGTCAGGAGAGAGGAGATGAGTGTCCTCTGTAGAATCCTCAATGACTGCACCTAGTGGCTCAATGAATGGAGCTAGAGGGTTTGGAAGTGCTGAAGAGATGAAACCCCAACAAGATGAGATGAGGCAGTCACAAAAGTGGTCTTAGGAACAAAAAAGAGGTTTAAGTGACCTGATTGTCCCACATGATGCTCTCACATAAGAGGAGAGTTGGGCTCCGATAATGGAGATGGTGGACCAAAGTGTGAGAAGGTGTAGAGATGGGTGGAGTGATCAACTATCCCTATAGCAACAATGCCACCTGTCACACTATCTCGGATGAAGACTGAATCTGGTGTGAACTCAACTGTCTTCCTTGACCCACTAAGTGTAATCTGATAAATTGAGAGAAGGTTTACAGATAGAGATGGAACATACAATACATCATTGAATGTGCCATCCTGAATGCATACTGAACCTTTCCCACAAACTATCATAACCATGTTATTCCCCATGAGAATGTGAGGAATAGGAGAAGCCTCAATAGATGAGAAGATCTCTGGAGAAGATGCCATATGGTGAGAAGCACCAGAATCTAGTATCCAAGGGACTTGTAAAGGGGATGCAACAGAAGCCCATAATGCATGACCTTGTCCAAAATATTATCCAGATGTTGAAGATGAGGCAAAAGACTAAAAAGAAGACCCCTATGAGGTAGAAGAGGATGGAGAGGAAACAGTGCTCTTCTGAAGAAGAGCTTGCAAATCTACAATCTGTTTCTCATAGCCATCAAATCTCTTCTGAAAACAATGTGACTCATCATGAGGCCCCTTCTAACAATAGGAACATGTAGGGCTCTCAGTCTTCTATTTCTCCTTCTTAGAAGAAGATGGTAGGCCAGTAGAGTGCTGAGAAGAGGAATCAGATGTCTACTTTAGCTTTTTCTTTTGTGTATCCTGAGGTGTCTTGGCAAGCAACACTTGTGACTATGAACCTATAAGTGAATCCATCTGATTGAGCTTGGACTGCTCATGAGTCAACCTATCATAGAAGGTCTCAAAAGAGGGCATAACATGTCATGCACCCAATGCATCCATAGTGGAGTAGAAGGTAGAAGTGAAAATATGATAAGGGCCATGAAGCTTTGAGAGTATTAGAAAGATACACTCATCATCTAAATTTGTCTTTCCAACAACCTGTAAAATAGAATGAAGAGACTTGAACTTCATCAAGAAGTCCTCAATGCTGGTGAATGATTTAGGTACCAAGGAGGTGAACTCTGCATCTATCTGTAGAATCCTAAACTGATTCATTGTGCCAAACAAGGTGGAAAAATTGTCCCACATATCCTTGGGTGTGGTCAAACCATCTAGGTGGAACAACAACCCATATGAAATGTTCATTACAATGAGGCCCATTACCTCATCCATCCTATTTTTGTGCATAAGAGCCTCACAAGGTGTCTGTAGAACTGGCTGAGCTGCATCGAGGCATGACCATAGCCCTTTTTCCATAAGCAATCTAGTCATCTATCCTTTCCAAGTGTGATAGTTGTGAGGTGTAAGGTGAGAAACAAAAGAGTCTTCTATTGAGAGAAAGAAGACAAAAGTAGAAGGGTCTTTTTGAAGTAAATTACAAAAAGTAAAGAGCACCCCCCCACAAAGTATAATACTATCCCTCGTACACAACAAAGTACTATGAAAGCACAAAAAATGAGAAAAAAACCTAAGTTCTAGAAGCAGAACAGGAGCACAGAAGAAGGGGAATCTTTGACTACAAAAAATAGCATTCAAATGGAAAAATCAAGAAGTGAAACCTACATGAGAGCAATGGTCTTGGAAAGACCTTTCCAACAATATATCATATGTCAAATTTTGAGTCTGTATGAGCCCTGTAGGACCAAAAAAGCCCAAGTACCCCCAAAAATGCAAGCACACTGGAAAAAACCAGTCCCTGGAATAATGTTGACAGCTATATGGCCGTCAAGAGACATTTGGAGGGGTCGATGGCATGGTGGTGGCATTGCGGTGGCGGCGTGGTGATTGGGCAGCGTGGCGGTGGTGACGCGGCATCGGGAGAGTGGTGGCATGGCAGTGGGAGGGAGGCGCACGGGCGGTGCGTTATATTTTTAACGTGCTGCTTTAAATTTAAATGTTTTTTTTATTTTTTTAAGAAAAAATGAATTTTTTCTCATTTTTAGTGCTTGTACGACCGTAATAGGGTAAAAAATTTCTCCCAAATGCCACAGTGGCCGAAAAATATAAATTTTATATGATTTTTGACTATGTCGGACCTTCTGAGTGCAATGGCAGTGTCCGTTTTTGCTCAAAATGCTCCAATTTTTTTTTTTGCTTTTTTGTAGGAAAAAAAGAAATAAAAAATAACATCCTACAAAGAATACCAAAACTAAAAAAATTTTCTTAAAAAACACTAGAATAGGGAGCAGCAAGGAAGCTCTGATACCATGTAGAAGTTGAGAAATCCAACTTCACAGAACACCAAGAACACCTGCATGCAAATAACCTATTGCTAAAAGGAAGCAGAAGACACAAAAAGAAAAGCTTGGAAAATCTCAGCGGTGTGAGAGAAATTATATTCCAAGATAATGAAAAAATAATTACAAGGCTCAACCTATAAAGGTGAACAAAACCCTAAAGCCTAAAAACCTAAAAAAGCTAGGTTGCACATTAATAATTAATAAAAGAATTAATTATTAATGCACCTAAGAGAAAGCTTAAGCACTAAAGAGTAATAACTTAACAAATTAAATCAATAAGATTTAATTAGTAAGAAAACTAAATATTACTCTAATAGTACCCCTATCAACTACAACAGGAAAACACATTTCTTTGTTTATCCTAAATCACATCATATTTAGATATGGCATTCCACATGCCATAATCAAAGATAATGCAAAGCACTTCAAGAACAAAGACCTAAAAGAGTTATGTACCAAATTCAAAATGATTCACCACTCATCCTCAATCTATTACCCCCAAGGTAATGGGCAAGCAAAAGCCATGAACAAAAATATTTTAAAAATATTAAAGAGGACAGTGGATAATTCAGGCAGGGATTGGCACATAAAAATAAACCCAACCTTATGGGCTTATAGGAATAGCATCAGAATGCCAATGGGGGCAAATCCATTTTCACTAGTATTTGGAACTGAAGCAGTTTTACCTTTGGAGGTATAAATACCATCATTAAGGATATCTTTGAATGGGTTGATTAGTGAGGAAGACTATAGGGTTTCTAGGTTGCATGAACTTGAATTGCTAGATGAGAAACAACAACGAGCTTTTGATCACTTGAAGATATATCAGAATAGAATGTCAAGGACGTATAATAAACATATCAAGTCAAGGACATTTCAAATAGGTGACCTAGTTTTGTGAGAAAATCCCAAAAATCAAGCAAAAAGAGAAAAGAAGGGAAAATGGGAAGCGAACTGGTTAGGACCCTTGTGATCACCTCATCTTTTGGGATAGGTTCCTAGACACTAGCTGATTGTGATGGGGAGGAATTACAAGAACCTATAAACAATATTCATCTAAAGAGGTTCTACACATGAAGCAGATCAGAGGAGCATAAATAGAAAGAGTATCAGAATATCAAATGGAAAGCATCATATTTATTGTACATAGTCAAAAGAGATCTTGAAAATACCAAAAACATTGAAAAATAGAAAAGAGCAAAAAAATTAGAATTGCAAAAAAGATAAAAAATAGTGGAAAATTGAGCCTAAAGAAAGCTAAAAACATTCATATATGATACTCAAAAAGATGTTGTCTTGGTGATAACCTAGCAAATAGGGACCTTGATGATATGACAACAAAAAAAAATTGAAAAGGAAAAAAAAAAATCAGAAAAGAGAAAAAAGTGCCTTGGCGAAAACCTAGCAAATAAGTGCCTTGGTAGGAAAAAAAAGGGAAAAAGCTTTAAAAATAGAAAAAGAAAGAAAGATCCATTCAATCAGTGAAAATTTGGTAAGCAAGTGCCATTGAAAGTCCAAGTCAGTCACATATCTAGATAGGTCATCCTTGTAAATATTGCATTCACCAGCATTTGTATATATTGCATAATAAAACCCCATAGTTGCATTTGCAAGTACCTAAAGATTTTGGTCAACTAATTGCCAATTGTTCCAAGTCCAACTTTGAAATCATATCAAACTAGGGGAAAAATCTACTTTAAAGGAGAAAGGATTCAAAACTAAATTTCAATCAGTCATCGAATCAATTCATCAACACAAGTGAAACACTCAATCAAATCCAAATCCGAATCCAATTTGAACCAAACAAAATTTTGATCCAAGATCTTACATGACCTTATCTTTATCAGGATTAAAAAATATGAAATGGATAGAACTATACTTGAAATATGGATTTGAAAATCACTGCAAAATTTTTTCAAAAGTGTTGACTTGATTGATGGAATTATGTCTTTCTAGCGAATCGATGAAAGTTTTAAACTAGATGAGCTATGATGAAAGCGTGATATTTTATTGGTTTTTGAATGACTATCTTAAGATCAAAGTATTGAAACATGTATTATTTGTCTAAGGACATGATCATCAAAGAATCATTGAGGACTTGTACATATGACAAAACTAAGATCTTTGTTTGTTTACGCAAAAGGATACCTTGGTTATTTTGATCTTCAATATCATAATACCAAAATCCACTTGCAACATATAATCTGACAAAATCAGTATTCGCCCTCTCACGATTGGTTTCAATCAGAGATCGTCATACCAAAAGATGGGAAAGAAAATGAAAAGAGGTGCAAAAGTATTCATATCATCATAGTTGAACTAGTGGTGGTTGTACTAAAATTGGGATTCCAAAAAATGCTCAATGATGATTTATAAGCTCCAAAATTCTTTGAAGAAAAATGACAGTTAGCTGCATACATCTTAGATTAAATACATTTAATAAAATTGCCTTTCTTAGCCTCAAAATCTAAATTGCAAAGAGAAAAGGAAAAAGGGGGTGTAGTCAAATAAAAAATCAAATAAAAAACAAAGGTATATTCTTTTAAGTTAGATTCATGTTAATTTGCATTGCATTAAGTTGCATTCACCCATTTAACTTAGGTTCATTGCATTAGATTGCATACATTTAAAGATCCATCTCATTTTAATTGCATTAGGTTACATTCATCCATTAGATTCCATAAAGTTGCATTCATATTAAGTTCATTTTAAAACCAAATTAAAGTGCATTAGGTTACATTCATTTTAAACCAAGATAGATTGCATTAAGTTGCATTCATGTTAATTCATCTAGGTGCATTAACCATTATCATCATCCATTATATCATTGCATTATATTAATACCATTATTCATTCATCTAAATATTATTATCCATTGCATTACCATTATTCATCCTAACATCATTAATCAATAATCACATTTATCATATATCGTATTATCCATTATATCATTGCATTCATCACATCACATTATTCATTGCATCATCACATTGCATTAATCACTACATTATCCATCTAACAAATATCTATATAATCATTGCATCATTAATCATTAAATCACATTGCATCCATTCATCTATTGCTATGTCATACATATGACAACCATCTAAGCATAAATAGAACATGTGCATCCATCTTAAAACTGAATTCTGAAAAATCATAAAAACAAAGCATATAGGAGATAGAATCATGTAGATCTGCATATTATAAGGAAAACACCTAAAACATGAAGTACACACATCCGCTAATGGTTTAGTCTTCCATTTGACTAGGTACTCATAGTAGGGTATGTGTAGGATCATGGTATGCCAAAAAGTGGTGATGTGAAAAAATGAACTTTTCACTCATCCAAAAGTGCACTAAATTTTTTTTTGACTTTTTAGTAGGTCTGGGTGTCAGTACACCTGGCCAAGCCAAAATCTTAGAAAATTATATTTCTAGGTTGCGACCGCATTCAATGTTTTCGTTGTGAAAACGTTGAACACAACTCTAGATTTTAGATATCCGATTGATTCTCATATTCAATTTTCACAACATTAATAGGTAAGTTAAAGTTTTAAATTTGTATTATTTTTTTTTGTTTTTGAATTGAAATTTGTAGTTTTTTATATAAAAACTAGGGTTTAAATGAGATTTTTTGTTGTTTTTTAAAAATTGATTATAATTGTCTATTTGAGTTTTAGTTGTAATCCAACATGGACTCAAATCAATTAGAAAACCCCCCCAATGATCCCACAAATAATCTAGAACCACCTCCAAACAATCCACCACTTTTAGAAGACCAACCGGTCTCAAACCCTCGACATTTAGAGGATTTCATAGGAGAGAATCTAAATCAGCTTAGAGGATATTAGACCACATATGCCAATATCCCCACATTGTGGCCCATGTTTTCCATGTTGAACTCCATTATTGAAAACATGGAGAAACTTACAGAACAACATAATGTTGCATTTCTTTGGCATGATTCCATGCATGCCCAGTTTGATGATTGGCTTGACTATGATCAAGTTATGAACCTAAACATAACAAAACATGACATATATAATCTTTTTTTGGATCCCAAAACTCATTTAAAAGTGGACCCTAAAAAACCCAAGTTGTTAATTAAATGGTGCACAAATGATGCAATACATAAATTTTGGGACCGCTGGTGGATGGTTTTTGATAGACTACCTCACAAAAATTTGGATGTCCCATTCTATTTCATAAAAAAATTGTATGTTGAATTTGTGCTTGGTCATAAGGTGAATTATTGGATTATGAGACCAAACCAGGGTGTAGGCTTAGGCACTCCTCAAGACAGGCCATGGGCACATCGGGTGAAATCCTGCACATATGTTCCCCCTCCCAATATTTTACCACCTCATATAGTGGAGTATCCTGGTATTATTGTTGAGGCTAGCTCACAGACTATTTGATCCATTCACACCTTGAGTGATCTACTGGTTATGCAGAGTGCAACATTGTTGCCTCCTCATGCTGATGCTTCTGGCCCTTCCACATCCTCCATAAGCTTACATGTTTGTGTGCCCCACACTTTCATTATGTGCAAGAATCTGTGCTTAGGTCCCCTGAATGATAGTGATGCATATAACTACATCTTTGAGGTGGACGATACTACACAACACACTACAGACACTGAAGCACTTCATGAAGATGTGCATCAGGGGCATACAAATCCATGGACTCCTACTATTATAGTAAGGGTAAACAATTCACTTGTTACATTCTATTTAATTTTAAACGTTCACATTTTTAGTAGAATTTTCTTATAATGATTTACCACTTATGTTTTTTTATGTGTTACATTTATGTTCAGTTGATGACAGAGGAGGAGATGGCACAGATGGAGGGGTCCATGCTTTCGGCCAATCATTTGGCCTTGACACTTCCATGGTACATATGTTTCAATGTACTCATTGGTTTCCTTTTATTATAATAGTATATGTACAAATATTTTCTAATTTTTACGATCATCTTATTACATATTGATACATGTGTCACCAGTTGTCATTGGGGGGCAATGTGAGGGGGTTTAGGCATTAGGAATTGACAAGGGGAAGGTAATTAAGTAATTTAGATTGTTTATGCATACATGTATACTTATTAATTGTGCATACTCATTTTTAATTTACATGGTTTTTTTGATAGAGGGTGGTGTATGATGATGTTGTGAGACCCTTTCGCCATGATAGAGTCACATGCATCTCAATTCCTAGTGATAGCCCCAATACATGTATACTTGTCAATTATGCATAATTATTTTTAATTTACATGGTTTATTTGACATAGGGTGGTGTTTGATGATGTCGTGAGACCCTTTTTTGATAGGGTCACAGACATCTCAATTCCCAATGATAGCCCTGCGGTACCTATATTTCTAAATTTATTTGTGTGTATTTTACTATCAAGTATATATAATATGATCAAGTCATGATTGTATGAAGTATCTGTTTGACTTTTTTAGGTCACCCCTAGTTTGAGGGAGGTAGAACACCAAGGGTTTGTATCACTGATGACTCAACTGACATTTCTTGAAGAAAGTTCAACACATGTAAGTTTTAATGTTAATTCAGTTATTTTGTAAACATATATTTGCTACCAAGGATTTAACATTAAATAGTATAACTCATAGATCAATCTCATATTCACAACATATACAGGTTAGAGTCAACATTGGTGGCATTATCCCTTCGCTACCAAGTACATATATTAGGTCTCATGTCCGTGTGAGGAGACAGAGAGGAGAGGTACATCAGAGTTCAATTTTAGTTTTATTTATTTATTATTGTTGACTATGATTTTGAATTTTTATATTTTATTTGTAGAAACCATATAAATTAAGTAATCTAACTTGGGGTTTCACTTTTGTGTTTGAATGGAGGATCCATCAGAGCCAAAGAGTACTTCAAAGAGGCTGCATTTTGATGATCCACCAGTAGAATAGTATGTCCTAGAAATATTTGCAGTTGAACTTCTTATTTTGAGATGTCATATGACACATTTTGAGATGGAGTATGCAACATTGTATATAGATATGTTGATTTTGTAAATATGTATAGAATTATTATTTATTTTGATATATATGAAACTTGATATTCTATCCAATTTGTTTATTGTGTTTTAATTTTTTCATTATTAGTATGTAAATATGCTTGTGTGTATGTAATCACATGTAGGATTTATGCCTTAAGTATATTCATGTATATTCAATTACATTTTTCATAACCTAAATTCTTGTGTATAGGATCTACGTGCATGACTTAAGTGAATTCATGTGTATGCTTTATAATCTATGTGCTACATGTATGCTTCATGGGTTAAGAAAATTTATGTGTACACTTTATGTGCTATGTGTGTTCACATGTGTAATTCATCATTTAAGTGAATTCAAAATTTATGTACTACATTGTATTCATGTGTATCTGATGCTCTCAACCAAGCAAATCCTTCAAAGTTCACTTCACAAATCCGGTGATCACCTTGTCAAATCAACTCTTTTGTAACGTATCATGTTAGAACTCTATTATACATGTCAAAGATACATCATTCCATGAGAATCAGTAAGCACATTCAAAGAATGATGCTTCTACATCAAGATTCTATCAAACTGTTATTGATAAAATAATGACCTATCATTCTAGGTACCAAACCCTTGTTTCTAGGGTCTCTAAGCCAGAGCTTGTTCAAAAAGACTCTTGAAAATTTCTCTAGATCCCCCCAATGGATCTAACACATCCCTATGGACCCTAATAGAATAAATCCATAACAAAATATACTCATCCATTGGAGTATATGCTTGCAACAATGACTGGTGTTGTTTCATACACCTTCAATTAACATTTAACACCATTTTTGGTCTCTCCACCACCATATATCCTACATATCCCTACAACCAAACACTATTGTACAAGACACTAGTTAATTACTTGCCGTAAAATACCAATGAAATGATGTAATATAGACATAGAAGTGATAACAATATAATAGACAATCAATTTACTCCATTTCAAATCACAGACACATTCCACAATGCATTCAAATGACCATCCTTGGTATCTTTACATTTGCCAATGACCCTTTATGGTCATGTATCCATCTCCCTTAGACCAAAAACATTTTTCCATTGTGGGTAGAAACCGATGCTTCCATTATGTCTAGTTAGGTATGTTTACCCTAGTAATGGTCTCACATTGCCTCTTGACACACCAAAACACTCACCAACATATGCAATGGTGCTTAGTGCACCTTAGGGACACTTTGGTTTGACATGTTCACAAACATTCTAGTGACTTTGTGGTTGAAACAGGGTTGTCATTAGCATTTACCCATCCAACCAGAGCTAGTGGCGTAGACCATTCAGTGCTAGGATGAACGGTTTGGAAGAAACACAATGGTGCAACTTTCAATTGACCCTCACTGCAAGTTTTGGCATCAAGAGAGACTGACATGCCAAATTCAAAAAATTTAAATCTCCTAGAATGGAGAGTGATTATTGTAGGCCTCAAAAATATAGTCATGTAGCATCTCACAGTTTTTCAATACCTCTCACGGGGTCTGAGATATGAGCTTCGAAATATCGTTGCCCAATCATGCTTAGTGCACCTTGGGGACACTTTGGTCCAGCATGGTCATGAATGTTCTAGTGACTCTATGGTTGAAATAGGGTTGTCACTAGTGTTTACCTGTCTAATCAGAGCTAATGGCCCAGTCCATTCAGTGCCAGGATGAATGGTTTGGAAGAAACCTAGTGGTGTAACTTTCAACTGACCCTCACTGCAAGTTTTGGCATCAAACGAGAGTGGCGTGCCAAATTCAAAAAAATTTGAATCTCCCAAAATGGAGAGAGGTTATTGTAGGCCTCAAAAAAAAATTCTTTTAGTATCTCATGGTTCAGTAATAACTCTCACGAGGTCTGAGATATGAGCCTCAAAAGATCACTACACAATCGTGCTTAGTGCACCTTGGGGACACTTTGGTCTGACATGGTCACAAACATTCTACTAACTTTGTGGTCAAAATGGGGTTGTCACTAGCATTTACCCTCCCAACTAGAGCTAATGGTGAAGTCTATTTGGTGCCAAGATGAATGGTTTGAAAGAAACTAAGTGGTGCAACTTTCAATTGACCCTCACTGCAAGTTTTAGCATCAAGCGAGAGTGGCGTGCCAAATTTAAACAAATTTGAATCTCCCAAAATGGAGAGATGTTATTGAAGACCTCAAAAAAAATGTCCTATAGTATCTCATGGTTCACTGATAGCTCTCACGAGGTATGAGGTACGAGCCTCAAAAGATCATTGCCCAATTGTGCTTAGTGCACCTTGGGGAAACTTTGGTCTGGCATGGTCATGAATGTTCTAGTGACTCCGTGGTCAAAATAGGGTTGTCACTAGCCTTTACCTGCCCAACCAGAGCTAATGGCATAGTCGATTTGGTGCTAGGATAAATAGTTTGGAAGAAACCTAGTGGTGCTACTTTCAACTGACCCTCACTGTAAGTTTTGGCATCAAATGAGAGGGGTGTGCCAAATTCAAACAAATTTGAATATCCCCAAACTAAGAGAGGTTATTGTAAGCCTAAAAACCACTATCTTATAGCGTCTCACTATTCACCAATACCTCTCAGAGGGTTTGAGATATGATCCTTGAAAGATCACTGCCCAATCGTGCTTAGTGCACCTTGGGGACACTTTGGTCTGACATGTTCGCGAATGTTCTAGTGACTCTATTGTCGAAATGAGGTTGTCACTAGAATTTACCTACCCAACCAGAGCTAATGGTGCCAACCATTTAGTGCCAGGATGAATGGTTTGGAAGAAACCCAGTGGTGCAATTTTTAACTGACCCTCACTGCAAGTTTTGGCATCAAGCGAGATTGGTGTGCCAAATTCAAACAAATTCAAATCTCCCAAAATAGAGAGAGGTTATTGTATAAATTAGAAATACTATCTTGTAGCATCTTACGATTAGTCAATATCTCTCACGGGGTCTGAGATATGAGCCTCAAAAGATCACTACCTAATCATGCTTAGTGCATGTTGGGGACACTTTGGCTTGGCATGTTCACGAATGTTCTAGTGACTCTGTGGTAAAAATGGGGTTGTCACTAGCATTTATCTACCCAACTAGAACTAATGGCACAAACCATTCGGTGCTAGGATGAACGGTTTGGAAAAACCCAGTGGTGCAAGTTTCAACTGACCCTCACTTTAATTTTTGGCATCAAGCTAGATTGGCGTGCCAAATTCAAACAAGTTCAAATCTCCCAAAATAGAGATAGGTTATTGTAGGCCTCAGAAACATGATCTTGTATCATCTCACAATTTTCCAATACCTCTCACAAGGTCTAAGATATGAGCCTCAAAAGATCACTGCCCAATCAAGGAATCAAAACATGCACGCCCTTCTTCACCAAAGTGTATAGATGGGAAACTTGAAATACATCTGTAATCAAAGTTGTTTCCTTTGCCTAGGGCCATTTCATACTACCAAAATTTTTCCAGCAAAATAATTTATTTCAAAGGCTGCCCATTTTTTTTAAATGGTAGGTTGGTTTCTTTTTCTTCTTTCAATGGTCATCCATGATTTTTCTACAATTTTTCAACATTTCATACATAGTTATTACAATTTAATACCTCCTAATCTCCCACTCACGGAAATGGTTGTTATGTTGTAAGATAATGCCATTGATCCTATTTTGGAAAGATGTAAAAGAATCAAAATTCTCAATCTGCTAGATGAATTGTTGGACAAGGCATAGGGAATGAATGAAAATAGGGAGGACAACTTGTTCTACTTTGAAGCTTGGAACTGAATAAAGCTTTGCACTTGCAATGTCAATGTACTCAAAATCAATGGGAAAATATTTAGTGAAATGTACATGTATCCTAGTTCAGCGGTGCGGGTTCTATTATATATTTAATGCTGACAAGGAATTTATGACAATAAAAATTTAAGAAACTTTATAAGGGGTTATAAGTGGATTGTGAAAACATCATTTCAACATGAAACTTAAATATAATGTTTAATCCCAACAATAAAATTCTATATGATCTGATCCAAAGGTTAACATTTTGACCAAATGTATTCATATTTTCCATTGACTTGATACACTCCTGTTAAAGCCAACAACTCACACAAAATGCAGATGTTCATATTACAGAACACAACAAATTATATTAGACCATCATATATCCTTCAGTAAAATGTAATTGAAAAACTATTTTCTTTCATGTTAACTTGGTAAACCTTTCCACATAGATACTCCTCTTGATTTTGGAACTGCATTTCCATTGACTAAAATGGTTTGTTTGATTTGAAGGTAAGGGTAGGATTCACTAGAGTAGATGATTCATAATGTTCAGGGTTCTTGCTAGAATGGCCTGAAACAAAAATTAATAATGATTTGTTTGTTTTAACTTTTCACATTACTCCTTTACATATACAATTAAATTGTCTGGTCTGAGAATTGTAGCAAATACAATTATACTTGTGATTTTGATTTTTCTCCATTGCATCGATAGTATTGTTATTTTTCTCATCGAAAACCAAATTGATTTGCAACTTGCTCCCCATTGGTTGAGTTAAGCTGCCTAATTTGTTAGAAAGGCATCTTTTATAATTTGTATTTATAAAATGACAAGGAGTAATATTTTTCACACACCTTGTTCTTTTAAATATCTTAACCTTGAAACATGACTTTGATATGTACTTGAACACTAGAAAATCTCCCATCTCCACCCCATGACGATTCCCAACCCTCGTGAAATTCTAGTTTATTCAAGGAACACCATAACTCTACATCATACTCTTGCCCACCTAGGCCTTACAACCGCAATCTCATGATATTCTCTACAAAAAAATGTGGTTCTCAGACTGAGGGTCCCGTAGGAAAATTGGTTCTCAGACTAAGGCTGATGCCAGTAAAATCAATCAGATATCCAAAATCTCCAGCACAAATTTTTCCAAAATCTCTCTCTCTCTCTCTCTCTCTCTCTTTCTCTCCCTTAGGTATTATTGAACATATAATATAAATATTTTAATAAAGATTTAATACTAATATTATACTATTATACAATAGAGAAATAAATAATAATAATATAATACAATACTAATATAAAAATTTATATAATACTAATGCTATGCTATTATCATTTAATATTAATATATATAAAAAAAATTGTAATATATAACTTAAAATTGAAAAAAGTAGTCAAATCATTTAATATTAATATAAAAAAAAATTGTAATATATAACTTAGACTTGACAAAAGCAGTTAAGTTGAATTGTTAATTGGGTGGGAGATATCGAATATTCAATTTTATCAGATATCCGATTAGGCTTGGTATTTTCCTTGGGCAATGCCAAACATGAATGGTCAACCCAAAAGACATGTTCACTAGATTTTCTTTGATCTTCAGACTTTGACCATGTAGCTGATGACCTTTTTTCACCCAAAATTGATTAAATGAAAAGGGTTTCTTAAAGACATTATCAGCTTTCCATTAATATAATTGCTATCAAATTCTAAGTTCAGTAAGTAATTATTACTTATTTTTTAATTGAGTTATCTTTAAAGTCCAAATTGACATACTGATTGAAAAACAACTATAACTTTCAAACCCTTTAACCTTTTTGAAATCTGAAACATCCGTCACATTCTATGCTTCACCTACTATAAGAAAGAAAAAGTTTTCAAGTTTGTAAAGTTTAGAATTAGTTAAGGTCGTCTGACATGAGAGTTTTTTTATTTTGATTAAGTTGTAGCAATAAATTCATAATTAAATATATATTTGGGAAAAAATTACACAAAAATATGTGTCACATTCGGGCATGAGTCTACTAATTATATCTAGAATCTTGTGAAAATATATCATCATTTGATTGTGATTAAGGTGGTTAGACATACACGCACTTTTTATCTTTTTCCTAAAAATTTTTGTACTACTGCATTGAAATCTAAAAATTTGAACAATTATATTAATTTTTTTTAGACAAGGGCTAGTAGTTTAGAAACTACATTCAATTTCCTATAGATTCTATTTTTACAAATTTTTCACATAAGGTTGATAAGATGTTCAACTTTTTATGTCAAGTTGACTAACCTTGATTTTTTGATTTTTCATTGCCACTTAAGGCCATAGTTTGGTATACCACGATCCTGCACATACCCAATATGTGTGCTTCTCCCTTCTCTCCAAGATGCATTCAATCTCCAAAGGAGATGACTTGGGAAAATCCTTCAGTAAATCCTCCCATTGAGAGCTTGATTCACCTGCAACAACATCATTATCTACAATACTCTTATAAGAATACAAGTCAGCAACATTAAAAATATGAGACAAATGGATGTGAGTAGGGAGATCAATATGGTAAGCATTTGAACCACACTTCTGAAGGATTTGATAAGGTCCAATCTTCTTCACCATCAACTTAGTGTACCTCTCCTTGGGCATCATTTCTTTCTTTAAGTGAACCATGACCAAGTCACTAACTTGGAAATGTAACTCCTTCCTCCTTTTGTTTGCATGTTCTTTATACTTAGAAGTTGTGTGTTGTAACTTGGATTTGACCTGCTCCTTAATATCCTTCATGACAGTCACAAAATCCTCTGCCAAAGCACTAGGCTTCTCCAAATCACTAATATCCCTCAACTCCAAAATACCCCTGGCATGAACACCATCATTTTTTTGGAAAGGAGTGCTCTTTGTACTCTTGTTAACTAAATCATTGTAAGAGAACTCTACCTGGGCCAAAATGGAATCCCAACTAGAACCATGTTCTTGTGTGAGACATCTCAACAAGTTTCCAAGGGATTTGTTAATTACCTTAGTTTTCCCACCAAATTGAGGGTGGTATGTTGAAGACACACATTTGTAGCCAATTTATTCCATAATGTCCTTCAAAAGTGGCCTAAGAATTTGGGATCTCTATTTGAGATAATTGACATTGGTAGACCATGTAACCTAACCACTTCCTTGAAAAATAATCCTACAACATGAGAGGCATCATGTGTTGTCCTACATGGAATAAAATGGGCCATTTTAGAGAACCTATCCACAATCACAAAAATATTATCATAACCAGTCTTAGTTTTGGGAAGTCCAAGGACAAAATCCATGCTAATGGAGTCCCATGGCTTAGATGGAATAGGAAATGGAGTATAGAGTCTTTCATTGGAGATGTGACCCTTGGATCTCTGACAAACCAAACATGTCTCCACAAATCTCCTTACATTAATCTGCAACTAAGGCCAAAAGTAAAATCTCCTAACTGACTCCAAGGTCTTATCCACCCCAAAATGCCCTACTAGACTACCATAATGTTTCTCTTTGATAATATTTTCCCTCATGGAACCCTTTGGCACACAAAGTAACCCTCCTTTGAATAAAAGACCATCTTGAATCATAAATTCAAGAAATTTAGTATGATACCTCGCAGTCATTTCCACACAAACCTAATAAATGTCTTTGAAGTCCTCATCCTCTGCATACATGTCCTTCATGGTTGTTATTCCTGTACTTTCTAATTTCATAGATTAAATGGTGAGGTTCCTCCTACTTAGAGAATTTGCAACCTTATTCACAACACCCTTTTTATGTTTAATCGTAAGAGTGTAAGATTGCAAGAATTCCATCCATTTGACATTCCTATAATTAAGTTTCTCTTGCCTATTAAGAAAACTAAGTGCATGGTTATAGGTAGTGCCTCCATTTTCTCAAGAATTGAACCATGTGATGTAGGGGCATTCTTAGGTACTTGGAAAATCTGCATGGTGGTGTATTTTTTTGGTTCTATGTTACTCAGTTGCAGCTTTAACCAACAGTCTTGATTATTGAAGGAAGCTTGGTCGCTGAAGGAAATTGCTGAAACCTCTTTCACTCAGTGAAAGTGGTACTCGGTGATGCTTGTGGTGCTCGGTTGACATTGGTGCTCGACGATGCTTGGCATGCTCAGATATTTCACTGGTGCTCAGTTGTTTCTTTGGTGCTTGGTAGTTGGTCTTATCAACTAGAGTTCTTGAAGGTTTGCTTGGTTGACTTGGTGCATTTATTGTTGGTAGCTTTTGTTGTATTCTCCTATGTAGATTTTGAGGCTAACATGGAGAATTAAATATTTGTAAGGTTATTTGAGAGTCGACTATTGTTGCATTTAATATTTGTTTGTAGTAGAAGCCAACTTAGCTTAGGAGTTAACTGTTTCTTCCAGCTGACTTGTGGCTGAAGATTAGTATTTAAGGGATGTTTGGGTAGTTGAGTAGGCAAAAGATTGGTAGTAGATAGAGAAGATAGATTTGGATCTTGTGAGATCTAGCAGATCAGATAGTTTTTTAATAGTTTGTAATAGTAGAGCTAGTGGTTTGCATACTGGGAGACAAGGAGATTGATTGGTGGATTGTGAGCACAAGTTCAGATCTACCTTAGGGTTTCCATTAGTTGATGATTTGTTTCAGAATTGGACTAGTTGGAGTTGGAGTTGGATCTTGTTGATCTTGCAAATTTACTATTAATTGTAATTGGCCCTAACCCAGAAGGCCTTACAGCTGGGCATGTTAATGAAAATTGAGTTGAAAAACTTTGTGTTTTGTGTAATTCTACTGTGTTGGTGTTTGGATGCAAGTTTGGACAGTCCTTAATTGGATCCTTCATCTTTTCCTATGTTAGGTGGTATCAGAGCGAGAAGATCTTGAGTGTGTAAGTTGATCTCCGAGTTGAGATAGTTTGCACTAGGACCTTGTTGGTGATTTGTTACTTTGGGATTTTTGAAGATCTTGAAGGATGCCTCTGAGAAGATTGGACCCTAGAGAAATTGAAAATCATTTTGCTACTATGGAATCAAAGATTTTGGATAAGGTTAGATCAAATGTCAGATCTGAGATAGAGTTGATGAAGACACACATGATTGTTGAGATGATGAGAGCTATTACTAGTATGCCAAGGAATCTTGGTACTAAAGATGGCTATGATGAAGCTACTGGATCTAGTGGTGATGATTGCAGACATAGATCTGGTGAAGATAGAACTAGTCAGTTACATAGATCTAGAGCTCGGTTAAGTAATAGTTACCGAATGGAAGTTTCTAATTTCTCTGGTACTTTAAAGCCCAAGGACTTGATTGACTGGATTGGTGAATTAGAAGACTTCTTTGAGCTTGACTAAATTAAAGATCCCCTTAGAGTGAGATTGGCACAAACAAAGTTGAAGGGACATGCTTCTCTTTGGTGGAAAGAATTACAAAGAGAAAGAGAAGATGAAGGTGAAATGAAGATCAATCTATAGAGGTTGATGGTGACTAAGTTGACATTTAAGTTCATACTTGCTGACTATGAAATTGAATTGTTTAAAAAGTTGCAAAATTTGAAGCAAAAGGATTTGACTATTGAAGACTATACCCAGGAGTTCTACAAGCTTACTATTTAGTTTGGACACAAAGAACTTGGTAAGAAAAAGGTAGCTTAGTATGTGAATGGTCTGAAATTCAATATCCAGGATGAGCTTGGTATGATGAAGATTGAGTTAGTTGAAGATGCTTATGAGTATGCTCTGAAGGCAGAAGATAAGTTGAAGAGGAGACAACATGGTAGTTCCTGAGGGAAAGAGAAGATTGATGAATCGTTGAAGGAGAAACCGACTGTAGAATATGAACTGAAACATGTGGAACCAAAGAAGAGGACAAGTAGGGTTATCTTTAAGGGTACTTGTTATAATTTTGGAGAAGCAGACCATCATTCTTTTGAGTGTACACAAAAGAAGACTAGTAATCATAGAAATGCTATGGTGAATGAGGAGGTGCAGAATGAACCTGAACCTGAATCTGAGAACTTGCTGGTTCAGTGAACATTGCTCGGTGTAAAGGTGGAACCTTGTCAAAGGAGTAACTTGTTCAGAAATTGGTGCAAGTTAGGAGGTAAACTCTATGATGTTATTGTTGATAGTGGTAGTACTGATAAACTTGTAGCTATGGAGATGGTTCAAAAACTTGGTTTGAAGAGGATGAGACATCCTTATCCTTATAAGATTGGCTGGTTGCAAGATGTTCATGCTCTAGAGGTCAGGAGAAATGTCTTGTTGATTTTCAGATTGGCCAGTATAAGGATCAAGTGTTGTGTGATATTGTGGAGATGAATAGTTGTCATATATTTCTCGGTAGACCATGGCAATATGATTACAAAGCTATGTATGATCATGTCAAGAATGTGCTTACTGTTGAGAAGGATGACAGGAAATTTTCCCTGATGCCTTTGCTAGATACAACACTTGGTAGGAGTAACCTAAGTTTTGGTAGCCAAGTTGACTTGTTAGATCCTAAGAGGATTGATGATTAGTGTGGAGAATAGACCTATGCACTATTAAGAAAAGACTTGCAGAGGTAGAGAAAGAAGAAATGGAAGAGTTTGCAAAGTGCAAAGTTGGAGAACTTGTATGTGAAGGACCAGTTTGGGGTTTATGTGCTGAATCTTGGAAGATGTTCTTCCAGCATATGAGAATATATTTTCAAACTTAGGGTGTCTGATGTAGGGGAATTCTTGGGTACTCAAAAAATCTACATGGTGGTGTGTTGTTTTGGTTCTGTGTTACTTAGTTGCATCTTTAACCGACAGTCTCGATTATTGAAGGAATCTCAGTAGCTGAAGGAACTTGGTGAAACCTCTTGCACTTGGTGAAAGTGGCACTTGGTGATGCTTGCATGGTGCTTAGTCGACATTGGTGCTCGGTGATGCTTGGAATGCTCAGTTATTTCATTGGTGCTCTGTTATTTCTCTAGTGCTCGATAGTTGGTCTTACCGACTAGAGTTCTTGAAGGTTTGCTTGGCCAACTTGGTGCATTTATTGTTGGTAGATTTTGTTGTATTCTCCTATGTAGATCTTGAGGCTGACATGGAGAATTAAATGTTTTTAAGGCTATTTGAGAGCCAAATATTGTTGCATTTAATATTTGTTTGTAGTAGAAGTTGACTTGGATTAGGAGTTAATTGTTTCTTCCAGCCAACTTGTGGCTAAAGATTAGTATTTAAGGGATGTTTGGGTAGTTGTTTAGGCAGAAGATTGGTAGCAGATAGAGAAGATAGATTTGGATCTTACAAGATCTAGCAGATCAGATAGTTTTCTAATAGTTTGTAATAGTAGAGCTAGTGGTTTGCATGCTTGGAGACAAGGAGATTTCTTGGTGGCTTGTGAGCAAAAGTTCAAATTTGCCTTAGGGTTTCCATCAATTGCTGATTTGTTTCAGAATGGGACTAGCTGGAGTTGGACTTGGATCTTGTTGATCTTGCTAAATTACTATTAATTGTAATTGGCCCTAACTCAAAAGGCCTTACAGCCGGGCAAGTTAATGAAAATTGAATTGAAAAACTTTGTGTTGTGTAATTCCACTATGTTGGTGTTTGGCTGCAAGTTTGGACAGTCCTTAATTGGATCCTCCATCTTTTCCTGCATCACCATGACATAGAGTTAAAGGTCATAAGTGGATTACTTCTTCTTGGCCTCATTCAATTTTTCACTAAAAAAGGCTACTAGCCTCCCTTCTTGGCTAATGACCCCTCCAATGGCCTTATTTCTGGCATCACACTCTACCACAAAAACCTTATAAAAAATCAGGTAAAATTAGGACTAGTTTCTCTGAGATCTTCTTCTTTAAGACTTCAAAAGAGATATTGGCCTCCTTGGTCCATTCAAAAATACACTTTATACCACCTTTTATTGTGTTTATTATAGGAGTACAAATACCACTAAAATTTCTAATAAACTTCCTATAAAAACTACACAAACCATAAAAAATATTTACTTCAGTGGCTGAAGTAGTTAGTGGCTAGTTGAGGATAGCCTCTACCTTGGTTGGATCCATCTTCAAACTAGCTTTAGATATCACAAACCCCAAAAATACAAGTTCTTCCCATAAGAATGAACACTTCTCAAGGTTTACTTTTAATCCTTCTTCATGGAGTCTTTTGAGGACCAATCAAATGGAGATGTTGCTATCTACTACTGCTAAAAATCAGTATGTCATTGACGCATGAATGTGCTTGGGGTATTGGACAAACCAAATGGCATAACTACCCACTCAAAAAAACCCTCATTGGTCTTAAATGCTGACTTCCACTCATCCCCCTCTCAGATTCTTATCTAGTGGTATCCACTTTTGAGGTCAATCTTGGAATAGAACTTAGCTCCTCCTAGGCAATCCATAAGGTCCTCCATTCTAGGCATTGGGAGCTAGTATCTAATAGTGATTCTATTAATGGCTCTAGAACTAGTGCACAATCTCCAAGTTCCCTCCTTTTTAGGTGCAAGGATTGTAGGGACATCACATGGGCTAATACTCTTCCTAATGAACCCCCTCTCCAACAAACCTTGTATTTGTCTAGCTACTTCTACATTTTGTTCTGGTGTGAGTTTATAGGAAGCCTTGTTAGGTATTATAGCCCTTGGTATCAAGTTAATGCAATGACTTATCTCCCTCTTTGGTGGAAGAGACTCATTACTACTGTCTGCAACAATACCATTTTATTTATCAAGCAATTCTATGACCTCCTTAGGACCAACACTCTTCATGGATTCTTGACATGATCCCCTATTCATTTGGTTAGCATCTTTGGGTTTGACTACTATAGAAAAAAATGGCACATTATCCTCCTTAAGGACTTTCAATAACTCCTCCTTTACCATCATGACACTATTAGACAAGACTTTATCCTTAGGGTCATCAGGTAAAGGAGTCATTGTAATGCTTTCCCCATCCTTGGTTATGGTGAACACATTTGTTTTCCCATCATGTTAGGCATTGGTGTCATATTTCCAATGCCTCCCTAGAAGGAGATGTCATGCATCCATATCTACAACCTCACACATTACCTTGTCACTATACTCACCTATTTGGAAATCAACCCAACACTAATCATTAATGATGGTTTGTTGCTCCTTACTTAGCCAACACACCTTATATGGACTATAGTGATGGATTATTTTTAACCCAAGTTTAGTTACCATTTCTAATGAAGCCAAATTCTCAATAGAGAAAGAGTCTACTATTACCTTGCATACCTTACCCTTGACCTTACATGTGGTTCAGAAGATAGACTTTCTTTGAGGAGGCTCATTGCTACCTAGCACCAAAAGTGATTTGTTAAACATTAGACATTCCCCCTTCTCATAGTCAACATGCTTGGAAGGAGTGGTATGGTAAGAGGTAGTGCTTTGATAATCCTCTTCCTCATGGGTCAATTGTACCCTCCTATCTCCTTGATTACTTGTGCCATTCTTCTCTGGACATATAAATGACTGGTGTCCCACTTGATTACAAGAGAATCATATGCCACTAAATACAGTAGGGCCCCATCCTCCTAATCTACCTCTATTATTTGGTTTCCTTCCTCAAAAGGAACCTTTGATACTTGCATCAGTCTCTACTCCTTGACTGCCATACCCTCCTTGGCTTCTAGGAAAAGTTCCTTTGCCATTGAATATACCTCTTGCTCTAAAGGTATTTCTTCTTCCTCTACTCTACTCCCCTTTTCTCTTCTACTTCTCAATCTTGAGAGCTAATTGGAAGCATTTTTGGACCGTCTCCAAGGTAACCAAGGTAAGTTCATCTTGTATACTGTATTTAAGACCATTTATGTATCTTGCAAGCTTTTGTTTTTTAGTTTCATACAACTTAGCTTTAAGAGTCAAAGTGTGAAACTTTGGGTGTAGGAACTCACATCAAGGTCTCTCTGCTTTAAATTTTTCAACTTCTTATGGAGGATCCCCTCATAATCCTCAAGCACAAAATACCTCTTCACTTCTACCTTCATCCTTGTCCATGTGGTAACGGTGCTCTTACCTTCCTCTACCCTCTTATTTTGGAGGAAATTCCACCAACTCAAGCATGGTCCTTTCAATCTGGCTTTAGCTATCTTTACCCTTTGATATGTAGGCACCTCCTCACACTCAAAATTATTCTCAAGGGATTATAACCAGTCCATACATTCTTGTGGTTCCAACATTGCATGGACCATGGGTAGATCCACTCTATCTTTCTTTCCTACCCTCTCTAGGGCTGCCAGCATTGCTCTCTGATCTTCTGGTAGGCTATATTTTCTAGAATAGTTCTCCTCCTCTTCAAATTCTTCTTATGACTCGTCATTCTCTCCTCTTCTTACTTGTCCTTTCAACTTTTCCAATTCCTTCTTCATAACCTTATTCTCTTCTCTGACTGCTCTACTTTCAGCCATCTATTCTTTCACTATCTTAGCCAACTCAACATTGGTTATCCTCATAGGGATATATTTCCTTCAGAAATTTTTCCTTCTTCTCTCCTTCACAACTAGAGTCTTAGTGGCTTTGATACCACTTGATGAAAAGATCACAATAGTAGACTATGATAAGAGACCAATCCCCCACAACACTTCACACACTAGTTCTATACAATCACCAATCCTTCCAACCTTTTAATAAGGTAGATAACAACTATTTAGGGATGTCTAAGCCCTCTAAAATCTAGACCTCAACTCTTAGAGTCAATTCCTAACTTGTCCAAATCAAGGCCTTGGGGACACTTTCCCTATTTTGGGAAAAATAATAGAAATATTCACTAGAGGTGTTACTTACCCAATATAATGACCGGAACACCTTATTTGTCTTCCAAATATAGAGAATCAATCACTAGATTGTTTCCCCAACTCCCACAAATATCTAATCACAACTTCACCTACAAATCCTAGTAGGTCTCCACACTTCCTTCTAGGTGTGAAATCTCCAAATCCCAATGGATCTTGGCAAAAAAATATCAGATTTTGATACCCTTTTTAGTGTTTCAAAGTTTCCCAAAACCACAAACCTTGATCCTACTCCGTCAATACCTAACCACTACTAGGTACTCAAGCCTAATTAGCTAGATTATCCCTAGTTTACTCTAGAGATGGTTAGGGATGGGTTCATAAGAACAATATAGGATTTTAGGAACTTCTAATATCCATCAAATGCTTTAAATCCACTCCTACATCAATCATACCACATATATTTTGGGACTGCACACCATTTTTTCCACCTTGCTGACTGAACACATTGAGATGTTCATTCTAGGGCTCAATGCTAATAACCCTTCCCGACCAGTTCTTGATGAATTATTTTTGATTCATATATATTACACATATAAATTTTAATTCCCAAGTGGTTAAGGAATTCCATTGGTGGGATTGCAAGTTAGATCCCCATTTGTGAAACAATCCTATAGAAACCCTCCTTAACTGGTTTCACTAATTCAATGATAAATTTGCACACACCAAACAAAATAAGATTAAACCACTTTCATTAGAACATAGATTCAATGTAATTTCCAACCATATCAATTTGGGTTAGAAAATCTTCCGTACATGACCATACCCGACAAGAATTTCATAGGAAATTGATTGGTTTTCATTCAAAACTGCACCAGAAAATTGGTTTAGCAAATCTAACCTCTTGCATAGGTCTTGAGATGGTTAAATACAACCAAAAATGGGTTCCAACCAGTCCTTTAATAGTTTTGACCATTAGAAACCACATTTAAACTTCTTGAGAAACTTTTGAAAAGTTAATTGAGCAAGTTTTGTGCAACTTTGCAACTTCTACAAAATGGATAAATTTCCACCAAATGACTCACAAAGAGATCATGAACAATGAACCAGGTCATAGACCCCCTAAATGATTGAAAAAAATCAAAATCATGCCTAAAACAACATAAACACTCAAAATCTCTATTACACGTACTCCTAAGAAATCTAGAATCCAAATGGACTAAGGCATCCCAAGGCTTATAGGCATGCCTATGGGATCCTTGACCACACAAATGGATTCAAACATTTAAGAAATTATCTCTAAGATCTATCCACCTTATTACAAAGCCAAAACAAAAAAGAACATGAGCAACATCCGAGATAATTCCTTGGGTGCCCTGCACCCCCCCTCCCTCCCTCTCTGCCTTAGGTATTATTGTTATAATATAAACATTTTAATAAATATTTAATACTAATATTATACTATTATACAATAGAGAAATAAATAATACTAATTTATATAATACGATACTAATATAAATAATTATATAATACTAATGCTATTATCATTTAATATTAATATTAAAAAAATGAAATTTATATTATATAACCTAAAAATCTAAAATCATAAGATTGTTAAAAAAACTAAAATCATAAAATTGAAAAAACCATTGAAATTGAAATGTTGAAATTGGGTAGGAGATATGATTGCATATTCGATATTATTGGATATGCAAAATTATCGGATATCCAATTATATCAGACATGCGTTATCATTTTGGATATTTGAATATGCTTGGTATTTGCCTTTGGTTTTGACTTTGCAATGCCAAACGTGGATGGTCAACCCAAAAGATGTGTTCACCATATTTCCTCTGATCTCCAAACTTCGACCATGTAGCTAACAACCTTTTTTTCACCCGGAATTGATTATAAAAAAAGGGTTTCTTAAAGACATTATGAGCTTTCCATCAATATAATTGTTGTCAAATTTTGAGTCTAGTAAATAATTATTAGTTATTTTCTAATTGAGTTATCTCTAAAGTCCTAATTGACAGACTGATTGAAAAACAACTATAACTTTCAAAAGGTTTAACCTTTTTGAAATCTGAAACATGCGTGGCATTCTATGCTTCACCTACTATAAGAAAAAAAATGTTTTCAATTTTTTAAAGTTTAGAATTGTTAAGGTGGTCAAACATGAGAGTTTTTTAATTCTGAATAATTTGTAGCATAAAATTCATAATTAATTATTTATTTGGGAAAAAATTACACAAAAATATGTGTCATATCCGTGCATGAGTCTACTACTTATATCTATAATCTTGTGAAAATATATCATCATTTAATTGTGATTAAGGTGGTCAGACATACACATACTTTTTAATCCTTTTCCTGAAATTTTCGTACTACTGCATTGAAATCTAAAATTTTGAGCAATTAGATTAATTTTTTTTTAGATAAGGGCTAGTAGTTTGGAAACTACATTCAATTTCCTACAGATTATGTTCTTATAACTTTTTCACATAATGTTGATAATATGTTCAACTTTTTATGTCAATTTGACTAACCCTGATTTTCTGATTTTTCATTGCCACTTAAGGCCATAGCTTTGTATACCATGATCTTGCACATACCCCATCACTTACTATCAGGTTTTTCTCTGATTTCACTTCAATATATTCTTTGAATCAACGTGCTTCTCACACATTGATTCAAAGAGGGGCAAATGTAATCAACTAAAATTGGTCTAGTAAAACCTAAGCCCCTAATTTGATCAATTTTCCTTCAGCAAAATTCAAAGGCATAATTACTAGCCATAATTATGTGAGCAACTTGGATAATCCCCCTTGCATAATTAAATTATCTTCAAAATCAAGCACAAATGATTTCCAAACTAAAAACTTAAAAATCATTTAGTTTTCAAAATATTACTTTTAATATAAAGTCCTAGAACTTTTATTAAAAGAACTCATTCTTGACATGGGTGTACAATCTAATATTGATTAAATGGTAATTCAAAGAGGATTTGCTATTTTGTCTTATTCTCCAAACAAGCTTGACCAATCAAAACTCTTGGATCATCTCACATGGATTGATCTCCCTCACCACTCATCTCTACCTAACATATTTTGCCTCTTGATATCCTCCCTCCATTATTAAACCATTTTCTCTAAAAAGAAGCTCTTCCTTGGCTCAAGGGATCCATCTATTGACATTTGATCCATCTTTGAACATTCTAGAGTTCCTATGATATTTGATTTCTTAGTGTTATCTTGAGTTTCTTAGTTACTTTTATCATAGTTTCATATCTCTCTTGCATTCTTAGTTTATCTCATGTATAGAGTAATCTCGCATTGTTAGCTAGCTTTGAACCTAGTGTTCTTTCACAATAGGATCAATCTTGTTAATTTAATCTTGCATCATAGATTTGCATCAATCTAGTCTCATTTCTAGTTGTCTAATTCACTCTTTCATACTTTAGATCATCTTGGAGTGGTGAATGCAAGTATTGCATCTCACTCATGTGTTAAATCTTCCATTTTCAAGTAGTCAAGTCACTAATCCTACATGCCCAATCTAATGGGCATTGTATAAAGGATTAAACTTGCTTTAACTAGGAAGCAATAATTCAGTTTTGATTTTTTAGTTGTTCATTATTGATGCAGAGATCTCCCCTAAATAGGTAGATTTCACTAGTACATTTGACCCTAGTTTTTGATCAACATTTTTGACAAACTTGCCAAATGGTTTTTCTTAGTCAGAATGTAGCAGGAAAATTTGATTTTTTTTAATCCATGTCTGTGTTCATCAAAATTTCTATGAACCATCCTGGAGGTATAAATTTCGATGAACATGGTCATAACTTTTTTAAATTTTTTATTTTATTTCATTTCATTATGTTGCATGACATAGCAGAGCAACAGAGAATAGTTGAAGGAGGGCAGAAAAGAAGAGTTGAAGGAGGGCACCAAAGAAGAGCTGAAGGAGGGCCAACGCTTTACTTCCTGTAGTCCAAAATTATAATCTTTGGAATGGAGATGGTTTTGTAGGTGGTTTATTTCGTAGGGACTCCTTGTAAAATATTCCCATTTTTGTGGACATGAACACAATCCAGTAGTTCTAGAGGGTCACTGTGATCAAGTTATTGAGGTCCTTGACCTTAATGTGGTCAATTTGCAGGGAAGTAATGAAGAATTCAACACTAATCCTATTGATCATATTGTAGATGAAGTAACAGGAGAAGGTGGGATCATTTTCTTTGTTGTCAGAATGGAAGAATAAGGTGCCCATTTTCTTTTTTTATTTTTATTATTAACCTTAGTTATGGTGGTTTTAAATGTGACTTCTCTCATGTCTTTGAATTTGACTCTATTACATTTATTCTTCTCAATTTTTAGCTTTCGTATTTTTTATAGTTTTGTTGGGAAGTCAAATTTTGACTTGGTTTTATTTGGGACATTATGTTAAATCTGGTTTTAGTTGCAAAAATGAGTAAGAAAGCTCCCATAATGTTGATGAAGACCTAAAAAAATAGTTGGATGGAAAGAGGCTCTCATTTCCAGTCCATGATCTAGAAGACATTTATGATATGTTATGGATAACCTAGCTAGGGTTAGAGATGCTAAAGTGCCAAAAATGGGATGGAACTTGTTTCAATACTAATACATGGAAAGGAATGCAAAGATTCCAATGAGGAATGGATGGGGGCTTCACATGGAAAATATGACACTACCAAATATCTTTGTTAATGCAGATTTCAATAGATAATATTGCAAGGGTATAAGAAAGACTACTATAGAATACAAAATTATTTATATATGATGTGTATGGGAGTTGAAATAAAAAATGAAATGAAGAAAACTAAATTTTATTATGAAATCTATCTAGAGGACAAACTACATGAGATTTTTGGAAAGTACCCTATTGTCCTAACCCTGTACCTAGTTTTTAGCCCCCAAAAAAGTGACTTTTACAAAGAGACCTACCTCTAAATACCTCCCCCAAGTCTATAACCTTGGATAGGCTCATAAAATACATCCAATTAGAGGATTATCAAGTTTATTTAGTCCTATGACCTCTATAATTATCAAATCCCCAATTAGGCCTCCACAAACCCTCAAATCCTAGGGCTTTGTCAATCTCACTCTAAAACTCCTTCAGTGACCCAATCAGTGGTCAATACAACATGTGTTTGAAATATGTAGATGGATTCCAAAAGAAAATTGGGTCCTTGTTAAGGGATTTGGGCTACTGCAGTACCCATGCCGCAACTTTCACTCACCTTCAACCCTGCAACTTGCATGTTTTAGTGATCACCTTGTAATCCAATGGTTATTATTGCATTGGGAAGGCTAGATTAATATAATATAATATAATTTTTCACCCTCTAATGATAGAAAAAACACTATGGGGATGAATCTTAATTCATGATTCAAAGCAACACCAAAAATACTAAACTATCACAAGATAGTTAGACTTGAAGACACCAAATTCAATACAAATGCCTTGAAATTAACTCAACCAATTTATTAAAACATTCACAAATGAAGTTACAATACTTCAGCACAATGAGACTTATTTCTCCTTGATACATTCTTCTTTTTGTGGGTGTTGAGACCATGTTTAGCTTGCAAATGGTTTTCTAGGAGTGCTTTAAGAAATTTTGGCTTAACATCCTTAGTGCTATCTTGTGCATTCCTTAGAAGACTTTTAATCACAATAGCCAAGTTGAAGGATTTTAATACCAAGTAGTTAAAAATATGTTACATTTTACCACTATTATTGTTTTCAAAGCTCTCTCTCATGATATTTTCTTGATACTCTCCTCATGATATTTTATTGATACTAAGCTCACTTTGAGAATGCATAAGTTGAAGCCTATTGAGTGTTATGGGAAGATGACTTGAGGATGTATTCAATGCATATATAATAACATGTATTTCAATTTCCAGCCCTCCATAATTAGTTTAGACATATTTTTCATGCACCTAGTTTAGGGGGCTTACGTAATTCTGCATTGTGCACCTAATCAAAAAATTTGAAATGACCTACTTTATGGACCTAGTTTTCATACCATGTTGATACAAATTGCAATATAATTATTCCTCTTAATTATAAACATGAAAAGTTACCATTGTGTGTAGTTTTAGACCCTGGTGAGTTCATTTGACCACTTTACCCAACCAATTCCAAATCCCATTTATTCAGTTTTACTGATTGTGAAATGCAAAAGTTACTAAAAGGAAAACTTTGCAAGCTAATAAAAATTAACCAGATGACATTAGAACACGTTGGTTGTATTATTATATTGATTTTATGTGAATGAACCTATGCCCAAGATTTCAGATCATAAAGTGATCATTTGACGAGTTTGCGAAGTCAAATATAAATACAACTTAATTAGTTTTCCTACACATTGAGTGGTACGTCAACAATGTTACTATGTTGAGGATGTCATATTTTGACACATATTAGTTTTTAGGAGCTTCTAGGTGATATTTAATAGTGATGGTATCTTAATGTGCCAACTTGTTGAGCTTTAGCCTTTTAGGACCCCATTTGGTATTTTTAATGAACCAATATGAAATGTATTCTTTTATGTTTTGAACTTGAATGTACATGATGTTTGTATCCATAATGATGTGTTAGATTGATCATCCTTCACCTATGTAGATTAGATTGATTTGGAGATAGTGGTATGGGTTATTTTGAACAGGCCCTAGTTGTGTGACCTTAGGAACAAGGGTTTTGTGGCTAGAAGAATGTATAGATGGTGAAGTCTTAAAAAGTTTAAAATCTTGTTTTTTTAAACCTTATGAAGGAATTTTTCTTGGTTGGGAGGTAGGGGAGTGAACATACTAATGAGTTGCTTTGTTATTTGGATGGAATTAGGCCTAGTTTATGGGTGCTAGGGTATTGGATATGATAGATGGTCCAAAAGAGTGTACCTTGAGATTGGGGTAAGATTTAGGGAATCCAAAAGGGTATTTGAATCAGTAAAGAGTTCCTTGAGTTGTCTAGGAATATTGGGAGAAAAGGCATATTTTTTACTGGTGAAGGCTACTAGCCTAAAGGGCTATTGAAGTGAGTTGTATGGAGGATCAGTTGACTAGACTTGGTGGGTTGGTGAAATATGGAATATGAACCATGTTAAGGTGTTCTAAGGAGTTATAACAAAGTAGAAATCCTATTTGAAGATTTGATGACTTGGAGGCTCTAGGTGCATTTGGGGAAGCCTAGATAGTGGATCCTAGATAGTGGGTTGGTGAAACATGGAATATAAACCATATTAAGGTGTTCTAAGGAGTTATAACAAAGGTGGAAATCCTACTTGAAGATTTGATGACTTGGAGGCTCTAGGTGCATTTGGGGAAGCCTAGATTTGTGACATGTGATGAACATGTAGATTTGCCTAAGCACTACTAGGAGCTTACCCAACAACACATGTATTATTGTAAAAATTATCACAAGTCCGTTTGTTGTTGGGTCAAGCTCCTAGTATTACTTGGTGAAATCTGCATGTTTTTCACCTGTGCATATGCCTTGTCTGATCAACTCTTATATGCACATGTGATGAACATTCAGATTTGCTTAAGTAGTAATAGGAGCTTACCCTGCAACACATGTATTATTGTGAAAATTATCACAAGTCCATTTGTTGTCGAGTCTAGCTCTTAGGAATGCTTGATCAAATCTGCATGTTTGTCACCTATGCATATACCTTCTTTGGTCAACTCTTATATGCATAGGTGAAGGTTGATCAACTCTAATCTCCTATTTGTATCTATATGTTATCAAATCAGTTCCATTGAGAATCTTATCTACTTGAGACAATTCCTTTGAGAAATTGTGTGATTAGAGAAGGTATATGCAAATGTGATGAACGTATCTAAATGAGATACTTTGTACCTAACATACTTAAATGAAATACACCAAGAAGTACCAAATTATGAATGCTTAATTGTTGTAATAGAAAAGCATCAGAACTGTCCATTACTAGAACTTTATTTTCTATAGTCTTAATGATTTTTCTATAGTCCTAATGATTTTTCTTATTTCTTGTCTTTTGTCCCTTTTTGATTTCCTATGTCTATGCTTGGTGACATGATTTTGAACATTGTTGACAAATTGTGTTTCTTTTTTATTATTATTTGATTGATGCTCTCACCTTTCCTTAATTTGTAAATTCCATTGTCCCAATCACGTTTTGCAGTGTTTTTTATTAGGTTTCATGTTTTCGATTGTGAGGTTCTGCATTGTTTATTTCTCTTGATAAATTAGGCCTTGAATTTGAATTTTCCCATGTCCGTGTTTGTGCCAATTGTGGAGTTCACCTTCTTTTGATGTTATAGTTCATTCACTCTATGTGGAATACTATTTTGTTCATTGTTTTATTTTAGCTTGATATTTCATTCATTTTTCATATACACAGAGACTACACATGTGTATATGATGAAAACTTTCTTGTTAAGAACAAGTTCAAACATGAAAATGTTACTGATAAAGAGCATATTCAAATCTACTCTAACATGTTCATAAACTTGTAAAAAATACTAGTCTTCACCATAACCTCGGATGAGCATGAAGCAAGTGCACCCAAGACTTACTTGATTTAAGCTCTTAGAGAGGTTGTGGGTGTTCTCTTCTAACACAATTATAGATCCCACTAAGTATGTAAGGTAAAATGAAGATTGAGATGCTCAAGAAGAAGCTATAGAAGAAAATCTCAAGCACTCAATGCAAGAGGCCAAAAGAAGCTCAAGGAGAAGCTATAAAAGAAATCCTCAAGCTCAATGGCATGCAAGTATGCAAAACAAATGGATGAAGTTAAGTCTACAATAAAAATTCAGCAACTACAAAATGGTTAGTAAAAACTATAAGAAAAAAAATCTAAGCATAGACTAGCATAATAACTATAATGCAAAAATGAATGGATTTTGCCTGAGACAAGGGTCCTATTTATAGGATTTTGGAGGGCTAGGGTGAGGTGGCATCTATGTGAAATTCACATAGGTTTCACCAAGGAGACACATAAACCATGCAAAGTCCAAGACTTGCTCACACATGTGTGAGAAACTTGGGATGTGAGAGATCAATGTGTTCTTCAAGTATAGGTGTAAGTGTGTGTAAGAGATGTGTAAGAGAAAAAGTCCATTTTCACCATTTTAGGTGTAAGAAGTGTCATAAAAAATGAAAGAAGTCTTGTTTATGAAAATTTTAGCAATTTTTGAAAAGACAATTTTTAGAAATTTGCTAACACATGTGTGAGCAAATAATTAGGACTAATGGATGTAGAAATCTAAAAATTAGCCTAATTAACCTTAGTTAATTAGTGAGTAGATTTATTAGATATAAAGTGATGTGTGTAGGATAGTATCTAGGTTGGATTTAGGATTAAATTAAATTAAATTAAATTTAATCATGACTTAGTAGAAATAAAGAATGTGAGAGAATTAAATAAATTAAAAATTTATTTAATAGGGGACTATGGAGGAAAATGTATTAAATTAAATTTAATACATTATGAAAGGTAGTATTTAAATATAATGCAAATACTATAATTAGTGAATTTATTTAATTAAATAAATAGATGAATTTAATAAATATAATTAATTAAAATTTAAATATAATGTTATTTGGGGTCATTAATTAAATTAAATTTAAATAATGTTAAATGACGAATTTAGGTGTCTACATTTTGCCCCTCTTTGATGCAGTGTAAAACATGGCATCGCATCGCATCAAAGAAAATATAGATGCCCCAAAGGAAAAAAAAAAAAAAAAAGGGGCTTAAGCGGTGCACAGAGGAAAAGTCTGTAGGAGGATGTGCCCCCTCCAGAAAATAGGCCAAAAAATAAAATTTTGGTCAATTTTCGTGAAAGGAGGGAAAAAAAAAACTATGCATGACTTAAGAGGGGGGAAAAAAGAAAAAGAAAGAAAAAAAAAAGAAAAAGAAAAAAAGAACTCCCTTTTTGAAAAAAGGGATCCCTTATAAAAGGGTAAAAAGGGGGAAAATGATTCATTTTTACCCCTAAAGAGAAGAAAAAAGAAGAGAGGAGAGAAGAAAATGGCAGGACGATGGGACATAATGCAGCTGGGTGAGCGCGTGTGAGTCTATCAATGAACATCAGACATGAGTGAGCTGGTGAGTGCATAAATCCTTTCTTCACAATTTTAGCAATTGTGTAAAAATTTGTGTTTATTTCATTTTTTTAATTTTTTAGAAATTTTTGGGGATGGGATGAATGGTTAGGCATAGGCATGGCGGAGTCAACTAGTGGCTTCGTCCCCTTCCTCATGGCACGACGCCCCCATCAGCGGCTCTACCTGCCTTGGGGTCAAGCGGTGGCACTGCCCATTAGTCAACAGATGGCTCTACCCATCCAGAACTAGATGTACCCACCTATCAGTAGATGGGCGGCTTTGCCTGACTGAAGTCAGGCATAGCTGCCCATCCGTAGACGGGCAGCTCCACCCAACCAAAGTTCATCGATGCCGCTCATTAAGGAATGGGTGGCTCCACTCGCCCAAGGGAAAGTTGGGGCAGTGTCTCCCATCAACAAACAAGCAGCTCTGCCCACCCAAGTGCGGGTTGGGGTGGTGCCACCCGTCAACAGAGGGGTAGTGCCACCCATCAACAGATGGCCAGTGCCACTCATCAACAAACAGGTGGCTCCACCCACCCTTGGGTAAGCACCTACCAAAGGGTGGGCCATCAGAGGGGAGAGGGCGTAGCTGCCTATCCATGGATATTGTAGATACTGATTCAGGGGGAGATGGTGGAGTATTAGTTGGAGAGAGTGGAGAAATTCATGGTGGAGAGTTTCAGTTGGCAAGTAGACTAGTTATTAATTAGCCGATAGTGGATGTCATGGCGAGGGGGGATGGAGGCAGGATTGCCCCAGCTAGCATTATACTTAGCCGAATTTGTTAGGATTAACAAGGTAGAAATAACAATTATGTGCAAATATAACTAATATCAGAAAATAATAAACCACATAGAATAGAACACAAGAAACACAGATTTAACGTGGTTCACCCAATCCCTGGGCTACGTCCACCAACAGCGAGTCCAATATTATTATTATCCAGTGATTACAACCTGATTACAATCCGTAATCCCTTACAACCCAATTCTGCCGCAAGTACTAAAATCATACATCATGAAAATCCCTAACCCTAAGCCATATTATACAATATTTTTCCTGCTTTAGGGTTAGAATGAGTTATAAGTAGTCGGCCCAAATAACCGAAAAAGTAGTCGGCCTCAAAAAAAATTTCCTTGGGGGCTGCGCCCCTGAACCCCTACTCTTGGGGGCTGCCACCCCCAAACCCCCGCTCTTGGGGGCTACCACCCCCAAACCCCCGCTCGGGGCCTGGCCCGGCCCCAAACCCCGGCGAGGTCGGGAGGAAAAGTGTACAGTACTTTCCTGGATAGTACTTTCCTAATTAGTCACCACAAGCTAACAGAATTGGTAGGAGGGAGGTTGATGCTTGACCACTCAAGACATGGTTTTTCGATTGGATGGGCAATAGTAGTGAGATAGATGCTAGAGGAGGATGGTATGGAGTATTCCTCGAGATATACGATTTTAGCACAAGTATATTATGACCTTCATATGTGCGCATACTGTACTCTGTAGATGATGGGACCTGGAGTTACATTGCTGCTAGTTTGGGCATGGGAACATATTGCAGTGGTATGACCACTGTAAGGGGAGGGTCAAAGACATTGATATGAGCCATTTGCATGTCAGTTCTGAGCACCCTTTTCATATGAGGATGTGAGATAAGTGGAGACCTGGTGGAGGATACTGGATGAGCTAATATGGTTTGAGTGGACACCGTATATAGGGTGTGAGGCATGGGGGTACTGCGATGAGTAGGTAGGGAGAGAGGATTGTGAGCTAGATGTAGAGTACTTGGGATACCTATAGATAGATTATTGGTTGATCAATAGGATGATATTTCAGATAGTGAGATACATGTCATCACGAGTGTTTAGATAGTTTGGCATGAGGCAAGATAAAGTTCCAGAGAGTTATCCACATCCGATTGTCTCAAGGGAGATTGGGTCAGTATGGGGCATTAGAGTAGATCACTGAAATGCCAATAGTAGTTGGAGAGGTATGCAGCCAGTACCATGGACAAAATCCCAAGGAAAGGTAGTAGATGCAGGGGTGACAACTGAGTATGCATCCTAGTGGGAGAGGTGTAAGCCAACGAGGCTGACAGAACCAGGAGCAGAAGAGGCCATAGTGAAGATAGAGTCAGAGACAAAGTCTAAGGAGGAGGATGATGAGAGACCAGCATTAGTACTAGGAGTCAGGTGGGGGGCACAGAGGTAGGTGATAGAGTGGTGGAGAGGGATAGTGTAGAGACCCGTTGAAGGTGGCCCTACATAGACAGTGTAGAGGGGGCAAGAGGAGGAGGCCCAGGAGCCAGTGGAAAAGGATTAGGAGATGGGGCTAGGAGGATTAGGTAGTCATTCTATAAGTAGAGGTGATATGATTAGAGGCTTTGGTGATAGTAGAGAGGGACATAACAGCTAGGGCAGAGGCAACCAGGGTGGCAGAGAGAGATAGAGAAGAGGCTCAAATAGAGACTATGCAACAAGAGTTGGTCATATTGCAGGGTCGAGTAAGTACATGAGAGATTATGAGGATAGGAGTGGACAAAGGTACAAAGGGGATGATGGGGGAGGTAGCCCAATTATCAGGCTAGCTAGAGGAGATACAGAGATAGATAGACATTCTCACCCATGGATTGACAGAGGATAGGGACATATGGTAGAGACAAGAAGAGATATACCAAGGGGAGTAGGAGTTAGTGAGATAGGGATTGATAGTAGTAGGTGCAGGGGAGTTGTTGACAACCATGTTGGATGTACAATGAGATGTATTGAGGATGGGGAGAGAGATAGCCTATTATATGGGCCTCTATCATCAGCCAGTACCTCTAGAGCAGAGACAATCCCCTTATTCAGAGCGAGGGATATCAGAGAGGACTCAAGGGGTGTCCTTAGGATCAATACTCAGGCCAATGAGGGACAAGACAATAGGAGGTGACAGTGGTAGAGGAGTAGAGTGATCTACTCCATGAGGTTAGGATGATAGGGATATCTTCTAGTGGTCCTGAGGTCTAGTTGATTATATAGGATACATATTTTGTGGATTTTTAGATGAGATGCATATGTATAGAAGTACTGAGGTGCTTGATCTATCATTTTGATGTACCGTGTTGGTTATGATACATATATACAAATATTTTTGTGGTGCTATTTGATGGATTATGAGATTATGCATAGTACTATATTATGAGATTGACATGTGTGATGCAAGATGCGTGTGATTATTTGAAATATGTAATATATGAGGTGTAAAGATTATGTAGATATGAATTGATGTTTTATTATGCATATGTGATGTTTATAAATGTGCAATGCACAAGTAATGATTAATGGTTAAATAGATATATTTGGCATGCAATGTGTATGTAATGAGTAATGATTAATGAGATATATTTGACATGCAATGTGTGTTTAATGAGTAATGATTAATGAGATATATTGGACATGTAATGGTAACTAAATGAACTTAACCATATGAGGTAGAATGCAATGGAATGGGCTAGTGTCACTTTATTTTTATGATGTTTTTGTTTGTGTATCTGATATAACCAATATGATCAACTAAACCACTAAAGAAGAGGGAAGGGAGGATGAATAAAAAAGACCCTCGTCTCAAACAAAAATGCAGAAAAGAAACAAACTAATATGAATTTGAGCTATAATGCAACCTAACTATATTATTTAGTGGGAAAAATTGTGTTCATGTTGGAGAGAACACCCTAGTTTGATATTGTAATAGGAGGTATGCACCATGTGTTATAAAGCACATATGACATTATTCTATTGTGTGGACTAGACTCTTAGATAACTGTAGAAATAGATATGTAGATGTCTTGACTATGATATAACCTATGACATATACTTATTGGAGAGGTCTGGGAACACTTAGGTCTTTTATGGGACATAAGTATGCTAACCCATTGCCCCCATTAAAATACACATAATCATAGCTGGGAAACCAACAAAATGCTCCTAAAGTATCTACAAACAGATCATACCGCAATCGACACTTGCATCAGATTTCACTAGTCACAATATACCAAGATATGGAAGATCAAGATAATCATGAGTAGGATGTACTGATACAAAAAGATAAAATCAACAAAGAAGGCGTCTTGACCAAGTGGTCATTTGGTCCACTGTTCTTGCCATGAATGAGATAGGAATGACGAGATTGATTTGAGCTGACTGAGGAAGGATGCATCCTATAGGGAAAAGATTGATTGAATGAAATGGATATTCATTGGCAATAGATGTGAAAGGAATAATAACTCAGAGATTTGGTTTCAATGTTGATTTTGATAGCACTTTTGCGATCACTGTATCTGGGAAAAGCTTAGTGTGATGGGGTTAAGCTTAGCTTGCTAAAAATTTGCGGTTGGATGTTTATGGCTATGCGGGAAGCGATGACTAAAAACTAAGACCAGGATAAGGATGGATATGTATAGTGGACAGGAAGACAATGGCTCTGAATCTACTATCATGGTGCTTGAAATAGGTTTTCACCATAATACTTGCCCAAAGTGCTTGTTTGCCAAGTTTTCACTGTTGGAAACTTTTTTTTTTTTTTTTTTTGGTAAGGTTCTTGTTTACCAGGTTTTTACCAAAAAAAAGATTTTTTAGGAACATTTTCTGATTTTTAGGATTTTTTCCAGGATCTTTTTTTATTTTTAGGATTTTTTGCTAAATAACACTGTATAGGAACTGAATGTTGAGCTATGCATAAAAGCGCTTCAAATGAAGAATATTCATAGGGTCAGGGAGCGGATATCCCTTAGGTGTTTCAATCCGATATGCCCTAGACTAAATTTAGCAATAATAACAAATGGACCCAACCAAGTGGGTTCAAATTTCCCTTTCTTTTCTTGGTTCTAGCTATTCTTCATGTTATGCTACAAGACCAAATCACCTACATCAAACTCATGAGGTTTGATCTTCTTGTTAAACTATAAGCACAGGTGATTTTGATACACATGGAGGTGGTTAAGGGCATTGGGGTGTGTCTCATCAAGGAGTTGCAACTCTTGCATGTGGGTGACCCTATATTCTTCTTCAGACATCAGGTTCTTGAGAGACATCCTGAGGGAAGGGAGCTCAATTTCAATGGGTAAGACAACCATAGAACCATAGACAAGGGAAAATGGAGTGGTAACAGTGGGAGTGTGGATGGAGGTGTGATAAGCTTAGAGGGTGAGATTAAGTTGTAGGTACCAGTCATGGCCAGTGTCATCGATAGTATTTTTGAGGATTTTTAATATAGTTTTATTTGTAGCCTCAGTTTGACCATTTCCCTGTGGGAAGTACTTGGATGAAAAATGCTAGGTAATGCCAAATTTCTTTCAAAGGTCAGAAACATCCTAATTCTTGAAGGGTGTTCCATTATCAGTATGGAGATCTTTGGGGATGTCATAGTGGAAAATGATATAATTTAGGATAAACTTGGAAATTTTCTTACTAGTTGTATAGGTGAGGGGGATTTCTTCGACCCATTTGGTAAAGTATTCAATGGCGGCTATGATATACTTGTGACCACTGATAGAGTTTGGATTTATCTGGCCTACAAGGTCAAAACCCCAGTGTGAGAAAGGCCAAGGTGTGATGGTGGGTTGGAGGGATTGAGTGGGAGTGTGTATCAAATCGTCATGCTACTGACTAGGAACACATTTCTTCACATAATGATAGGCATCCTGCTCCATTGTCAGCCAATAGTATCTAGTGCAGAGAAACTTCTTTGTTAAAGTGAGACCACTAGAATGGGCTCCATAGAATCCTTGATGCACCTCTTCCAAGGCTATGTGTACTTCTTCCAAATTTAGGCATCGGAGAAGAGTTCCATCAAAGTGTCTAAGAAAAAAGGTGTCTCCAAGGATTGTGTAACAAGAAGTGCGACAAACAATTTTTTTTTGTTGGTTAGGTGTAAGAGTGAGGGGAATACTTTTATCATGAAGATAGGAAAGGATTTCCTGATACCAAGGTGATTCAGGACCAAAAATTTCACACACCATCTCAGAATTCAGATGGTCATAGAAAAGGACCATAAGATTCTCGACAAAAAATTGACACTGTGTGCTTGTTTATGGCATAGATATTAGTGAAGCAATAGTAACCATGGCATCTTCTTCTTTATTATTTTCTCTTGGGATTTGCTAAAAAATGATGCTTGCAAAATGTTGTTTGAGATCTTCGACCATGCATCGGTAATGTAGAAACTTGTCATCCTTGGTGTGAAATTCATCATTGACTTGTTTGATAACTAATTGGGAGTCACCAAAAACAAGCAAACTTGTGATCTTCCATCTGATAGCTTGGTGAAGCCTTGTGACCAAGGCCTCACATTCTTCTAAGTTGTTTGTGTAAGAAAATGTTAGTTTATAATATTTAGGGATAAAATGCCCTTAAGGTGTCACAAATAGAATTCATGCCCCTGATCCTTTCTAGGTGAAATATCCATCAAAATAAAGCTTTCAATGAATTCTGGGAGTGACAATCAAGATAGTTTCATTAGGAAAGTACATGACAATTGTATGCACCCAAAAATGGTCACCTAGACTTTGGGCCCCATTTATTTGATTTATCAATCATGAATCAGTTTTATCAATAATCAATATTTTCAACATTATCAATTTCTTGATCAAATCTTAGTTTCGATCATATATTGAATTTTTATCCTTGGATTAACCATTTTATCCTAAGCTTTTATTTACTTAAAATGAATATTTCCTCCCCTTTTATTTAAATAAAAAGCCCCACCTTTTTCTCTTATCCTAAGTTGCACAAATAAAGCATCATTCTTATTTTATAAAAAGAGAAAAAATACTTTTTGTCTCATATGGACACTAAAGTCAACTCCTATTTTCCTATTGGAGGATATTTGTGCACAAGGATCAAGCTTCCATTTTTCTCCACCGTTGATTAAGTCTTTTGCCTCTTAATCTCAATGGTCCATTTCACCTCATTTCTTATAAAAGGAGAGCTCTCTCCTTCATTTGCATATCCATCATCTTTATGCTATTGTTATGTTGCAGGTTTTCTAGGTCATTTGGAGCTCTTTGAAGACATTCTTGCATTCAAGCTTTGAAGACATTGTTGTTGCATTTCATTTAACTTATTTTCTTACATTATAGTTGCATAATCATGGCATTTTTAGTATAGATTTCCTTTATGCAATAGATTAGCTTCACATAGCTTAATAGGAGGATTTGTAACACTTGTATTTTCCTTTCATAGTTGCATTGTACTTTCATTTTGATAGATTAATCTTGCATATTCATATTAGTTTGCATTGCAT
Source organism: Chamaecyparis obtusa (assembly GCA_027943335.1). Lineage (NCBI taxonomy): Eukaryota > Viridiplantae > Streptophyta > Pinopsida > Cupressales > Cupressaceae > Chamaecyparis > Chamaecyparis obtusa. The sequence continues at coordinate 732,866 of BSBK01003030.1, forward strand.
CTATATTGATTTCATTGGAGATATTGACATTTTTTCCCTTGTTTTTAATTTGAAATTTCTCATTGTGTGGTTGACTAGCAAGGTCATGAGTTTATAGCTCTAGCTGAGAGCAACTTTACATCTTGCAACTCCATGCATAGAGAGCTATGGATCGATTTGTGAGGGCTCATTTTTGAGTTTTCTTGCATGTAAGGATTCATAGAAGTGTGGTCACATTTTCACTATACATTTTTGGCGCCCACCGTGGGGCAGAGTAGCTTAACTTTGTCTTTTATTTTTTGCATTTTCGCAAAAATTTTTGTCAATTTTCAGCTTTATTTTTGGTCTTTGGTTTTTCTGTCTTAGAGTGTCGTGCGATATTTTTCCAGTGTCGTGCGATAGTTCTTTGTATAGCGGCGTGACACTTTACTAGTTAAAAGTGTCACCCCATTTGATAGAAAGTGTTGCACTGTTTGAGGACTTCTATCACCTGCCGCAGTGTGAACTATCACCCAAAAATAAAGTGTCGCACCCATATATGGCAAAGTGTTGCACGACATTTCTGCTGACTATATTGATGCTTGTACCTGACAGTGAGCTATTTTTGAGCTATTTTTTTATCTTGCAAGTTTCAGGTTCTTTGCTATCTTTTTGAAAATTTTAAAAAAAATTCAGTGTTTTCAAATCAAATCTGTGCCACTCTAGAAAATGGGTGCCCATTTTTGAGAAATTTTTGCAAATGGTATCAAAAGTTGAAGTGTTATATATCATTGGAAAGGTCTTTTCGAGCCTAATCCAACCATGATGGTTTCATTTTCAGATTTTGTCATTTGATCAATTTTTTTTTGTAGATTATCTGATTTTTTTCATGTGCTAACCATTGTTAGATTTTGGATTTTCCTAACCTTTTTTTGGTCTAACAAGTTGTTTTGAAAGTGCTCTTGCTTTCATGGAAAATGCTTAAAATAAAGCATTGGACTTGAGGTACTTTGTTTCATCTCTACAACATTTGGGTTTTGGAATTAAAATTGAACCTCTCATATGTTTGGCTTGAGTGTTTACATGCTTTCATAGAACACATTTCAATTGATGCTCTTAATGGGAAATGAAAGAACATAGCTTTATTTTTACAAGTTTGTGTAAGTGAATGCTTGTGTTTAAACCTTAAGTAATTCTTGGTTATAATATCAAATATCTCATTGAGTGATTGAGGGCATGGATTCATTCCTTATTTACATAAGAAGTTAAATGCACCACTTTGTGGACTCACTCTATGTTTATTTGGAAAGTTAAATATTCCATTGTTCAACCCTTTTTCATTTGTGAGTAGTATTGATAAGCAACTTTAGATTACTTTTGATTGAGCTTGTTAGCTAAATTGGGTGTTGGACTCACTTATTTCTAATCACCCCTCGTTATTTGCCCTTTGGGTGCAAGGTCAGCATTCATACATGGGGGAGGGGTCTACTTGAAAAGAGCGTTAAATGTTCCACAAAGTTTCCCCCTTTTTATGCTTTCTTGATCTCATTAGTTTTCTAAGGTGTGGACTCACTTTGAGTTTGAGTGAGGAGTTAAATGTTCCACTTTTGGACTCACTTTGATTTTGTGTGAGGAGTTAAATGTTCCACTTTTGGACTCACTTTGAGTTTTTGTGAGAAGTTAAATGTTCCACTTTTGGACTCACTTTGAGTTTGTGTGAAGAGTTAAATGTTCCACCTTGTGAACTCACTTCACATTCATTTGAAGAGTTAAATGTTCCACTTTTGGACTCACTTCACATTCACTTGAAGAGTTAACTGTTCCACTTTTGGACTCGCTTCACATTCACTTGAAGAGTTAAATGTTCCACTTTTGGACTCACTTCACATTTACTTGAAGAGTTAAGTGTTCCACCTTTAGTGCTTTAAATACTTTTGATAGTGAATTACTTAATTTTATTTTTAGAAGGCCTGCTTGGGGACACACCACCTTAAGGGACTACCTTAACTCCTGTGTTCCAACAGAATATAAATAGTGGGTGGTGAATCAAAAAACACCTCTCTTGGAAATTGAGTTTGATATCACTCTTGGCTAAGCTTCAAAGAACTTTATACCTTTGAGAAGTGAAGGAGGAGATTTGGGTTACCATCTCCCCTCGGCTGTGTGATTTTGGATTCTTCTCATCTATAGATTTGGGCCTCACGTACCTTGCGTATATCGAGGACTCCTTGCAGAAAGCCATGTATATCCTTGTAGACATCTTGTTAAGGTGTTGTGTTCTATGTGCCTGCTAAAACATTTTCAAGAACATACACAAGTGGAATCTTTAAGGAGTAGCATACTAAGTCACTATCTCTGTTCGTGCGCAAGGTTACTTTGTCCCTTGTCCATTGGTTGAAGACTATTTGCTTGAACTCCCTAGTTGCTATTCTATGTGCTTGATCATCATTGCAAAATCTTTTGAAAGATCTAATTGGAATATTGGAACTAAGTTTCATCCTGCTGTAGTGAGTTCTCCTTTGAAGCTTGGTCTTCCTTGGTCAGTCTAGATCTCAGATCCTAAGTGCTGTCATGTTGCTCAAAATCTCAATGAACATTATGGTATCGATTGCACAAGATGACTCTTAGTCTTCTTTCTTCTCCATTTCCCATGTTCTTCTGAAGTCTTCTATTCCCATGAGAAATTCTTCTTCCTCTTCTTCTTGATTCTTTTCCTCTTATTATCTAGTCTACCTTCTTCTATTCATCTATTCATTTCTTCCATGCTTGATTCCTCCTCTTCTATAACCATGAATCTTGACTATCTAGTTTTGGAACCTTTATTAAGAATAGATGATCTTGAGCTCATTGATGTATTTGAAAAGTGTTGTTCCTCCAAAATTCTCATGAGTGATGAATTTATGAGAAAAATAAAAGAAAAATTGATTAAATCAGACACCTTTTCTAGAATCATACTCATGATCTCATCTAAATATTCTTCATCTTCTAAATCTTCTCATCATTCCTCATCTTCTAAATCTTATCACGATTCTTCTAAACACTATTCACATTCTTCATCTTCCAAATCTTATCATGACTCTTCTAAACATTATTCAAATTCCTCATTATCCAAGTCCTCTTCCTACACTAAGTCTTCAATTTCCTCTTCTTCACGATCTCATTCTTCTTCTACTTCTTCAAAGAGTCTTACTTCTCTTCACAAGACATACCATAATGAGCAATGTGATAGTCCTTATGATACCTCTTCCTCGAAGAGTGATGCACCCACCTATGATGACTATGATGACTATGATGATGGACAATATAGTGATACCTATGATACCTCTATTCCTAAGAGTCCTCCTAGTCGTGTCCTTGTGCTTACTGGAAATGGGTCCTCATATTGGAAAGATCATGATGGTGATCTGTATGATTCAGATTTTGAAAGAAATTTTGATGAGTTTTGTGAATAATACCTTGATTATAATCCAACTACTACTGTTAAGGAATATAAAATGCATCGTGCTGATTTGAAATGTAAATATTATAAAAATCCTTCCTCTAAGAACATTCATGCTGAAAATAAATATGAAACTCCCAAGCAAGATCATGTTAATAATGAACCTTTATCTTGTGATGGTTCCCTTCCATCCCCTACTTCCTCCAATACCCATACATTATCTAAAGTTTCTGAGTCTTCCAAATCTTTCACAAATCCTTCATCCAACAAAGATCCTAATGCTTTTCATGCAGTTCCCTATAGTTATCCTCAAGGGCTACCTCTTAAAGAAACTTAAGCTAACCTTCACTTGGCTGCAAATACTTTTGATAATGCTAAACCCAAAGAGCCTAAGCCTTTATGTGCTATAATGCCTGCTTCAGCTGGTCCTTCACCATCTCTTCCAAAGTCTTCCATACAATCCCAACCTGCTTCCTTGTCCTTAGAAGTGGATCCATGTCAAGAGGACTCTAAAAATGATAAAGAAAAGAACATAAAAAATGATCAAGATCAAGGACCCTCCATGTCATCCAATTCTTTTCATGATGTCTCTTATCTATTTCATGGTTCTTTTGATTCTTTACACCCTTCCTCATTGATTCCACCATGTCTTAATTCTTCCTCTAAGCAAGATCAAGTTACTACTTACACTATTGAGCTTATTGATAATCAAAATAACCTTACCACACTTGCGCTCTCCAAAGATGAGACTTCCATTAAGGTTATTAAAGATGATGTTGTTACTTCCAATGTTAAGCCTATTGAAAATCAAGAAAAAAATGATGCGCTTACGTTATCCAAAGATTTTTGTCAAGATCAAAGTATTTCATCTTCTTGTTCTACCGTTCCATGTTCGCTTCTGCTTTCTACTCTTCCTAAGTCTTTGCAAGCTCCGAATAATCCTATCAAAGAAGTTTCTCCTATTCAAGATGTTCATGATACTATTGAAAATCCTAATGCTCACTCTAAAGATGCTGATATCCTTGGTTGTCATATAGATGCTAATGAACTTATTGATTATCCTTTTGCATCTTCCACGTCCATCCTTGGACCTCCTCCACCACTGCTAAGGGCTTCACATATACCTTCCATATTGGGTCCTTATACACCTTTACTTTCCCCTCCTAACTCTCCTAATTCATCATCCATCTTGGGTCCTTACGTCCCTCCATCTCCTATCTTTCCTCAAGATCAACATAGATACATACCCTTGAATCCTTTTCATACACCCACCCATCTAAACCATTCATATCCTCCCTTTTCTTCCACAAGTCCCAAGTCTTTTGGAAGTAACTTGAATGTTCAATACAAGAAAAAGAAGCAATACAAGAATCCATCAAAAAAAGAAGATCACCATGTCTCCTTTAATCAACATGGGGGCATAAAGTCAAAAGAGATATTAAGAAGAAAATTACAAGACAAGTATGGGTTCCAAAATTCATCATTCAATATATTCTTTCTAAATCATCAAAAAGAAATGAAAAGCCTAAGGCTATATGGATTCCAAAGTCTCTCTTGAAAGCGTCTAATGTTGAACAAAAAGTGAAATTGACATTCAAGCTTCCAAAGGCTTCCACTTCATCTTTTTCCAAAAATATTCTTCAATTCCATGTGCCTGAACCGCAACTTCTGCTAAACATTCATCATATTCCTTCATGAATTCCTTCATTCAAGTTTCCTCCATTCTCTCGCCACCCTTCAAGGTGTTTTTTGATGTTGATCTTGCCTTCCTTTCCATCTACCTTTTCACAATCCTTCCATTCATTATCCTTCTACCTTCTATCCTTTTTCCTCATTTTCCTATTCCTCCTATCTTACAACCTCAATCGCTTTGCATAAAAACCTTATCCTCCATTTTTCTCTTCCATTTTCCTTTCCCTATCAACATCTTTGAGCATATCATTTTGAATTCTTGGTATATCATGGCTTGCCTTCTTCCAAAAAAAATAAAATAAAAAAATTAAAAAAGAAAAAAATGAAAAAAAATTAAAAATGTGCCATGGTGAAAACTTGGAAACGGGCGCCTTTATAGCAAAAGTAAAGAGAAATAAATTTGTTCTATGGTGAAAACCACTCCCTTGTGGCACCTTGGATAAGTATCATGATGAAAACCTGGCAATCAGGCATCATGCATAGTTCTTCTACATATTTCATCCATTCCATCTTCTCTCTTTGATCTTGACAATGTTGACCTATACTTGAATATTTGGCTATCTTGTGAGCTATCTTACAATGATCTTGCTTTCATTCCTTTCATGTTTAGCCTTCATATTTATTTTCCTCCCTTCATTCTAGCCTGTCGCTATCCTTTTCCCATTTGGTCTTGATCTAATAAAAAAGAGTAAAAAATGATATTATGAAGTCTCTTGACTTGTCTACCTTTTTTGGACTGCATCCTTTCATGCTCTTACATTGCACTTTTGTGGCTTATCCCATGCTGGCCTTTCATTGTTTGTCCAAATGCACTTTACATGACATTTTTTTCCCTAGCTTGGGTACTCTTGAGGAGTTTGCCTTTGAGAATTTCTTCCCTTCATTCTCCTTCATCCTCTTGTCTTCCACCAGCTTGCTAATCCCTCTTGTTCTCCACCTTGCTAGACATTGGGACTACACGATGTGATCTTACTTAAAGAGTTTGATGCCTATTCTGTTTGGGGGCATCCTTTGTACATATTTTATGATCCTAAAAAAATACCAAAAAAATTCATATATGATGCTGAAAAAATCCTAAAAAACTTATAAAGTCCTGAAAAAATACAAAAAAATTAAAAAATGCAAAAAATTTTAAAAAATAATTAAAAAAATAAAAATAAAAATAAAAATAAAAATAAAAATAGAAAAAGTGCCTTTTTGAAAACCTAGAAATAGGTGCTACTTGAGGCCTTTGCACTCCTATTTGTTAGCATATGTCCTCGACACTGAACCTTTCTCCATCATGTCTTGACCTTATTTGGCGTGGTCTGGAGTTGGTCTTTATCTTTGTCTAGGGGGCATACCTGTTCGCATAGGTCCTTTAGATGCGTTTGTCTCTTGGGGCATTTCACGAACTGGTGTTTTTCAACACCACCCCAAATAGTGTTTCTCAACACTACCCTTGCGTCGAGTGTTTCTTAACACTTATCAGATGTCTTACCCAACAGTCTAGTATGATGCGACATTGCTCATTTGCAAATGTGATACTTAGAGTTTGACTCTATGACCAACACACATGCACTTAAACAATCAACTTGTTGAGATATGTTGACTTTATTTTTCTTTGTGTGCTGTCTATGATGATTTCTTTGATGAGTGGTCTCTCCCTGAGAAGTTTTCGATGATGCACAGCTAGAAGACTGAGGGTATGAGAAAATGTTTTCTTTCTTTATCTGCTTATGGGTATATTTTGTTGATCCTAACTGTCATGAGCATTTATGCTTGTCTTACTTGACACTATGGATTGACAAGGTATTATCTTTGATTGTTTTGTGAGTGCATGCTTCTAGTTATCCTGACTTTCATGTGTCTTGATACAAGAATAATCTCGCCATATCAAACTTAGGTAATCTCACTGCATTAGTCATCTTGACCTCCATGTCTTTGATGCCTAAGTGGGATTTCCACATTCTATCTGATATAGATCATATTTAGATTCACATAGTCATGCTAGTGTGCATTGTATGATCTTACGACGCTACCAATAAAGCTCGATGATGATAATTAGATGTCTATAGGCGTTGTGACCTTGCAAGTCAACCACTTTTCATAGTAGCTTGCATTTTTAGGTTCATGATTAGTCTAGTGTTGCATTTTGTATATGGAGAGAGTGCTCCTTTTCATCATTTATAGACTAGTTGGTCAATTGTGTTCATCTTCTGATTCTTCTTGATCATATCTTTCACTTCTTGTCTTTCACATCACATCCTTTTCTATTCCTATAGCATTTTGACTTTTTGACCAATTTTCAAAACACCTTAGAATTGCATGAAAATTACACCCCTAGCTAATTTCGACGTCCTGGATCCATTTTCGAACTCGAAATCAAAATCCAAGGTTATCTTGATAGTCAAAATCATGTTTCAAAATTTTTTTTCCCCTCTTCTGCGTAGTTGACTAACTTTTTGAGGCATAATTTGATTTTCGGTGGAATTTCTTCCTTCCATGTCTCTCAAATTTTCTAGTCTTTCATTCACTTTATTTCTAGTCTTCTATTTCTATTCTTCTACTTCCTCACTGGGGCATGTTTCATTGCCTAATGGTTAACCTATTGACCCTTACCTTCGATTGTGATTTTATTATGATTTGATCAACCTTATCAATTTTGCTGTTCCTCTTCATCTGATTTCGATGGGGCAGTATCTATGGGATTCTCATCCCTGATTCTCTTGATTCTCTTGATTCAAACATCTTTTGTGAGCTTTTTCTCAAATTTAAGATTCTTATCTCTTACTTTGAATGTGATCCTGAATCGACCTCATGTTCAAAGGCCTTTGTTTATGTTTTGTCCGGATGTGATCTCGAATCGACCTCATATCTAAGTTGTTTTGTGATCCCAAATTGATCTCACATTTCAACTTCATTCTTTGACTACATGTGTTCCCAAATTGATCACACATTAGTGAAAGAGGGGCAAATGTATGCACCCAAAAATGGTTGCTTAGACTTTGGGCCCCATTTATTTGATTTATCAATCCTAAATCAATTTTATCAATAATCAATATTTTCAACATTATCAATTTCTTGATCAAATCTTAGTTTTGATCATATATTGGATTTTTATCTTTGGATTAAGCATTTTATCCTAAGCTTTTATTTACTTAAAAGAAATATTTCCTCCCATTTTATTTAAATAAAAAGCCCCACCTTTTCCTCTTATCCTAAGTTGCACAAATAAAGCATCATTCTTATTTTATAAAAAGAGAAAAAGTACTTTTTGTCTCATATGGACACTAAAGTCAACTCCTATTTTTCTATTGGAGGATATTTGTGCACAAGGATCAAGCTTCCATTTTTCTCCACCATTGATTAAATCTTTTGCCTCTTAATCTCAATGGTCCATTTCACCTCATTTCTTATAAAAGGAGAGCTCTCTCCTTCATTTGCATATCCATCATCTTTATGCTATTGTTATGTTGCAAGTTTTCTAGGTCATTTGGAGCTCTTTGAAGACATTCTTGCATTCAAGCTTTGAAGACATTGTTGTTGCATTTTATTTAGCTTATTTTCTTACATTATAGTTGCATAATCATGGCATTTTTAGTATAGATTTCCTTTATGCAATAGATTAGCTTCACATAGCTTAATAGGAGGATTTGTAACACTTGTATTTTCCTTTCATAGTCGCATTGTACTTTCATTTTGATAGATTAATCTTGCATATTCATATTATTTTTCATTGCATCCATATTTATTTCATTGGAGATATTGACATTGTTGCCCTTGTCTTTGATTTGAAATCTCTCATTGTGTGGTTGACTAGCAAGGTCATGAGTTTATAGCTCTAGCTGAGAGCAACTTTACATCTTGCAACTCCATGCATAAAGAGCTATGGATTGATTTGTGAGGGCTCAATCTTAATTTTTCTTGCATGTAAGGATTCATAGAAGTGTGGTCACATTTTCACCATACAACAATAGGATGATCTCCAAGAATGGGAGCCTCTATAAGTTTATCTGCTATTTCTTTTCCTTTGATTGCTTTACATTCTGTGTACACAATATCAAATTCACTAAGGATCATGACCCATTTTGTCATGCGACCTATTAGGGAGGCTTTAGATAACAAGTACTTAAGTGGGTCAATCTTTGCTATCAATTGCACTTTGTGATTAATCATGTAATGACATAGATTCTGCATACAAAAGACTACAACTAGGAAAGCTCTCTCAATAGCTATATAGTTGAGTTCATAACCCACTAAAGTCCTACTAAGATCATATATGGCACACTCTTTTCCATTGTCATCTAACTGTGCTAAGAGAGAACCTAATTCTACCATATTTGCAGAGATGTAGATAATCGAAGGTCTTCCTACAGCAAGCGGAACCAACACTGGTGGATTAGCTAGATATACCTTAAGCTATTCAAAATCCTTTTGACACAAGTAGTCCCAAATGAATTTAATATCCTTTCTTAGCAGGTGGGAGAAAGGATGCACATTATTTACTAGTTGTGACACAAACATCCAGATGGATTGAAGTCTTCCTTGTAAGCTTCCTAGTTGTTTCAAAGTCTAAGGAGGTGGCATCTCCAAAATGGCTTTCACCTTCTTAGGATCCACTTCTATTCCTCTATGAGATACAATGCAGCCTAAGAGCTTACCTGATTGCACACCAAAGATACATTTTTTGGGATTCAATTGGACCTTATACTTTTCCAATCTATCAAAGATTTTAGTGAGAATAGAAATGTGTGATTCTTGTGTCTTGGATTTTCCTAAGATATCATCGACATAATCTTCCATGATCAGATGAAGAAGGTCATGAAATATGGTCATCATGGCTCTTTGGTATGTGGCATCTGCATTCTTGAGACCAAAGGGAATGACCTGATAAAAAAATGTACCCCATAGTGTAGTGAATGTAGTTTTATGCTGGTCTTCCACTGCTATGTGAATCTGATTATATCCAAAAAAACCATCCATGAGGGACAACATCTCATGCCCAGAAATCAAAACCACTATGATATCAATGTCCAAAAGTGAAAAATCATCCTTAGGGCAAGCAAGATTAAGATCTCTAAAATCAATACAAATTTGGATGCCCCCAGAGGGTTTATCTATTGGAAAAATGTTGGAGACCCATTCAAGATAGTCTATGGGTCTGATGAATTCTGCATCTAGAATCTTTTGCAATTCATTTTTAACTAGGAGTGCTACTTGTGGATGCATCTTGCGTAATTTTTTCTTGACAGGTTTGATTTTAGAATCCATAGCGAGATGATGCAAAACCAAGTCAATATCAAGTCCAGGCATATCCTTATATGTCCATGAAAATTTAATGTAGGATTTCTTAAGGAATGTAGTCATGGACTCTTGTTCTGTCTCATCTAGAGAGGTTGTAATGTAGGTGATCTTGGGATCCATTTCTGTACCCAGATTAACTGCAATTGTTTCTTCTATAAGGATAGAAGATTTCTCTGATAGTAATGACATGAATGGTAAGTCAAATTCCCCCTCCTCTAGTTCCTTAGAGAGGTTTTCACTTGAGGATGCATCCTTTATTTTATCTTTTTCTCCATCCAAAGGTGCCTCAGAAAGGTTTTCACCTAGGGATGTTTTATCATTTTTTTATTTTCTCTTTCTTCATTTTTGTGACTAAGGGATTTGACTTGGCTATTGAAGTAGGCTTGCTCACTATAGTGAATTTGATATTCATTGTCTTGGAGATTTCCTAGTCTAAAAAGTGATAGAATTTCCTCGTCCAAATCGCATATGTCTAAGACAAGTGATGAATCTCGCTGGTCCCAATTGATTAGTTCAGGATTAGTAAGGGGAAGTTTGGGAGAGGAAATGTTAGATTGGTCGATATGGAGGACATGGCTATCAAGGTCATCTTAAATGTACTCGAAAGGAACTTTAAAGAGCTCTTCCTTGGTGTTTGAATCAGATTCAATTAGACAATAGTCATTGGCAAAGGTTTTCAAAGTTTCTATGGAACCCAATCCTCTTCCTCGGGGGTACCCAGTTGCTTTTATGGGATTTTTTCTTCCTGTTTCATTTTCTCCAAGCCTAGTGCTGTGATATCCCATACTTTCAACAATGGGTGTGGCCTGTATATACTTCCCTTTAGGAATGTCTACAGGTTTGTCTTCTTCTTCATCAAAAATCCATGAAAGAACATTATGTTGCATATGTTCTTCTGAAAGAGATCCCCAATGTTCAAATGTGGTCTGTTTACACTTCATAGTTTCCTTATTTTCCTTAGGGAAGAGTTGTGAAGGTTTTCCATAAGACCTAGGAGAGAGGGGGAGTTGACCAATGCATAGAGAATTTTCAAACTTGTATTCTCCTAGGCCTTGATCAGTGAACCTAACTTTCTTTTCTGGCTTAGTATTCTTTTCTTGGGTAACCTTTTCTTTTCCTTTGGCTTGCTTAGACAACTGTTCTTTGGGAGAAGTGTGCTGGATGGGAATCTCTTGTGAAGGTGGATGAACAAATTCATTCAATAGGCAATAGTTTTATTGATTTCCTTCCAACGTCTTGCAATATTGAAATGGTTCATGATCTCTAGGAATAGTTATTTTAGCTCCTTGATGCCAAAATTTCAAACATTGGTGAAATGTGGATGGGACACTTGAGATAGCATTCTATTGGCATTTTGGCTGAGGTAAGTACATGGATGTTGTCATTATGGAAACATATGTTCCCTATGAAGATCACATAAGTTGGAAAGTAAGTATGGAAGATCGCAGACTAAAATTGTCTAAGTATGGAATAGTGTTTTTGACAGAGCACCCGATACAGTTTGTTTTGGCGACATTCACTGGAGAATGATCAGAGTTTTCACAGTTGAACATAGAGTCTATGGTGTCTAAGGATACCCCATCTTAGTGTGAAAAAGAGTACGGATAGTACCGACAAATTTATGATTGTTTTACCGATGACAGAGTATAGCCAACAGAGCAATTTTGAAGGCAGAACTAGTAAATGAATTAAGGGATTATTTTGCTTGTCAAAATAATGACTTAATATTATAAAGAGCTGACATCCCAGATGTTTACTCTTGGATAAAGATGTGGAAGCTAACTGGAGAAAGATATTATGTTTGTATCTTGTATAAAGATGTAATATTGTAATGTACTGAACATACTTGAAATGTACCTTGTAATAGCTATATATTGTGATAGCGGTAAAAGTTGTTGATGTGAAGTTGTAAGTAGTACTATATTGTAATCAGTAAACATTTGTATTACTTGTTTGGGTAGTGAGCTCATCTGGTAATCAGGTTTTGTATCTACAACTCCTAACATTGTTGAGGCTTCTAACAAGGCCTATAGTCCCTTAACCAGGATTGATACACTATATGATTGTAATAGGCTCCTAACAAGGTCAACATCCTTAACAAGATACTTTTGATTAGTGGATCTTTGTGGGTACCATCCCCACTAGGGTTTTCCCTTGGCCAGGGTTTCCTTGAGAACATATCATGTGTTATGAGTTCTTTACATTTACTGTTATGTATGCTATTTAGTTTCTTATGCTTTGTATGCACTAAAGTAATTTGTTATATCCATAAGTGGGCAAAAGTAAAAGTTTGTGAAATACTGATTCACCTGCCCCTCTCAGTATTTCCTATTTCTAACAATTGGTATCAGAGCATAGTTACTCAGAGAAGGAACATTCAAGGAAAGCCTAGTAGCTTGAGTAAGATCTCTATGGATATGGATCAGTTACAGAAGAATCTTGAAGAAGCTCTTGAACAAATTGATATGCTTACTGATGAAAGAAATACTTTGAAAAGAAAGTATGATGATGCAAAGAATCTTATTGACAAATTGAAAGGTAAGATAGAAGATCTGAAATTTGAGAAGGAATCTAAAATTCTTGTTGAAGATTGTGATGATTTAGAAAAAGAAAATGTGATACTTAAACATGAATTGAAGATAGCAAATTTGAAGCTTAGCTTGAAAGATGGAAATTAAAAACTAAGATCTAAGAATGAAAGTTTAAAGAATGAGAATCAAGATTTGAAATCTAAACTTGGCAAGGTAACATTTGAATTTGATAAAGTCAAATTGTAGTATGATGAACTTGAGAAATACAATAAGATTGTGAAAGGTGAACTAACTCAATCTAAACAACAACTTGAGAGACTATATTCAAATAGTGAAAATATTGAAGAAAAAGTATCTTATGGAAAACCATTTTATGACAAAAATGGTCTTGGATTCAACACATTGAAGTTAGTTAGTGAAAGCAAGAAACTAGATCTGAATGTATGTGAAAGCAGTAAAGAAAATAAGTTAAATGAGAACAAATCTGAAGAATCACCGAAGCAAGAAGAATCACTGAAGCAAGAAGAACCACCGAAGCAAGATGAACCATCCAAAGGTATGTAAAGAGAATTCAAAGGTAGATGTTTTGCTTGTAATTCTATCGGTCATATGAAGAGAGATTGTACAGGTAAGCAATTCAAACCTCTTAATGGATATTGTTATAATTGTCATGGTTTTGGACATAGAGCTATTGAATGTAGAAAATCTAAAGTTATTGAGAATAATTATAATAGTAGAATGCCTAGAAATACTAACAATGTAGATCAAAGATCAACTGAAGACATGAAAAGAGGAAATGGAATAGTATGTTACAGATGCAACAAAATTGGACATATTGCTAGAAATTGCAGGACACAAATCAATCAGCAAGCACCTAGATATGGAACCAATGGAATCATTTGTCAGATATGTAACAAGATTGGACACACAGAAAGATTTTGCAGAATGAACAATGGAGGTTATCATCATAACCCTAACCCTAGAAACTATGCAAGAAGGAATGAAAATGCAGGAAACAAAGAGAAAGGTTGCTATAGCAATGAAGATGAAGTAAAATTTGTTAAAGGCATAGATCAAGGAGGCATATTCAGCACTAAAGGTAATCAGGAAGGTAATGTATCTGATGGTAAGAATGAGTCTTTACCTAACCCTTCTTTAAGCACTTAAATTATGTAAATTTATGTAGTTTAGGAACTTAGAATTAGTGTAGAATTAGATTTTGAATGAGTTAAGTTTTGCACAGTTAGATGAAGGTTTTTTATGTTATACTAATGCTATGGTTAAGTGCGCAAAAAGAAATATTGTATTTGGTGAGGTCGCAAGAAGATTTATGGTTGCAGGTTTACAGAATCAACTTTTTGGCATTTTAGTGGCAAAAAAATTGAATGCAATGTCAGATTGAGTAAATGATAAATGTTAAAAGATTGAAATCAAAGTTATTATGATTATCAAGTGATTAGAAGTGATTTGGAGAGTGAAGAAAGAAGTTTGGAAGCGATTTGTAGAAGTTTGAAGCACCGATCAAGTGAAAGCCCTAAATTTGTGAATTTAAGGTATTTATCTAACTAAGATCTTGAATTAGTATAAGTAATCAGATATAATCATGGATGTATCATTGATTCACAACATTAAGGATAAGAACAGACCTAAAACTAAGAAAGATCTAGTTGAACCCTCAGAAAGAGATGCTAGTTTAGTTTTATCATTCGTACTAGATGGAGTTCTTCATTTAGAGAATGTTAAAGGTTATCTTGGATGAAAATATGAAACTCTAAGTGATAGTGATTTTACTGCTAAGTATTAGAAGATTTATAATTAGGACATGACATTGAAACAAGGTAATGAACATCTAGAAAATAATGAAATCATTAAGTACTCTACGAAATATGAATTTGATGATGAGGAGTGTACTAAGATCATTTTAAGTAGGATACATAATGGTAAATTTTGGTTAGAAGACAAAGTTATAGACATAACTGTAGACCTAATTCATGATGTGATTGGATTATCAAAATTTGGTGCAATTCCACTGAATGAGAAAAACATGAGAAAGATTGTGATTGATAACATCGGCTCAACATATAATGGCAAAGGTATAGTCATTAGTAAGATTAAGCAAGATGATGTAAGATATTTGTGTAAGATTTTGACAACTAAGTTTTGTGGAAGTTATAGAGAAGATGATATGGTAGCAGGTATGGTACACATTACATATTTGATGTGTGTTGAGAAGAAGCCTTTGGATATGTGTGAAATTTTGAGAATACAATTATTTGAAAATTTGGAAAAGAGAAAGAAAGCTAAATACACTCACTTTAGATTTTCCTCATTGGTTACTTACATGTTCTTCCACTTGCTAAGAAGATTTCCTTACACTATTGGTAATGACTGGAATGATGGTGTGAACACCATGGAGAGAATCAACAGAGTCTATATGAAACGCCTTATAGAGAAGGTTAATGATAGTGTAAATTTAGTGTTGAAAAATTTTCAGAACATTGTGGTAAATAGATCAAAAATTCCTCCATCCCTAGTTGAGAAATAAAAAGATGATATATGTTTTATGGTTGATACTGATTTCACTTACATTGAGGCAGTAGAACCTAGACATGAATTCATAGACCCTCTTGGCTATGAAATCTCTGAAGTTGAAATAGAAGGATATGTCAGTAGATTGTTGAAAAGTGAATTGGAAGCTCATAGAAATAGATTTGGAACATATGATGAAAACTTTGATTCAGCAAAGACACTTAAGGAAGAGAAACAATCAAAGAAGAGAGTGGAGTATTCAATAAAGAAAATTCTAAAATAAATAGGTATGAGTAAGCAAGAATTTGATATTGCAAGAAAGATTGCAGAAGCAATAAGACAAAGTGAGATACTATCAGTCCCACCTTTGGCATCAAGTGCAGACCCTCAAGAACCCATTCAAGTTAAGGTAAAGGTTGAAGAATCTGAGAAGGAGCAAGAAATTAGTCAAACAGAGAAACCCCCTTCTTCAACACCAAGAAAAAGAATGAAGGAAAGTGCTTCAGGACCGGGTAAAAGACAAAAAGTAATTGTTCCACCAGTACCTAGAAGAGTTGCAGAGATAAAAGATGATGAAGTAATAGTAAAGAAGAAATCATGGAAACTAAGGATAGAAAGAGTTAATGAAGATATCATGCAGCATGGATATTTCACTAAAATGAAGAAGTATTATGATCTTTATGGATATTCTGAAAGATTGAATTTAGAAAATGCTATTGTTACACATATGATTTTGACTGATAAGAAGTTTGACACAATACATGGTAAAATCCTAGAAGATTTGTATAACAGACTTGTGAACAGAAAGATGAGAGCTCAAGAAGAAGATACTAAAATGAGAGAAAACATGATAAGAAAACTTTGTGTTGTGAAAGATGATGAGCATTTGAAACAAATTCTAAAGCCCCTTGGAAAACTAATGAGAACTAAAAGGATAATTTAGATAATGGGAGGACAATATGAGCAAGTCAGAAATGAAATAGATCAGGCAATTATCAAAGTAATGGTAGAAATGGTTGCAGAAAATCCAATTGAGACAAAACAGGAATTTGTAGAGCAAGAAGTTACAGTTGAACAGGAAATTGAAGTTGATCATGAGGATATTCCCTCACCCTCACCTATCATTATTGAAGATGAATCTATGGAAATTGAAGGCACTAAGGTCACCTTGAACATTGATGATGTAGTATTTAAGAACTTGGATAATATTGTTGACAATTTGGCACTAGGAGAACCATACAAGAATGCTGAAGCAGAGAAATCACAAGCAGAAGAGAAAATGGAAATAGAGGCCCATAAACCTATTTCACCATAAGAAGACATCAGTCTTACTCCTAAGACTAGAAAGGAGAAAGGAATAGGAACATTGATTGAAGTTTTGAGCAAGGAGGTTGATGATGATGATCAACTAGAGTTGATCACTTCTTTAAACAAAATTATTGGAAAGAAGGAAAGTTGAGAATTTGGAAGGTAGCCTGAAAGATTTAACTGAGAAGCTACAAAGTGTTATATCTACAAAAGTCTTTGATTTTGATCCACTTGAAAGAGAAAAGATGGTAATAAATTCTTTTGATGTTGAGTTCACTAATTTGACAGATATTGCTAAGGTTAAGGCTCAGGCAGCTTATGAAGCTGAGATGTTATAGAATATAAGTTAAAATATCAAAAATGACACTACTAGCCTTGACATATACATTAAGAACTTAAGGAGACATCTTGAGACTGGAAAGTGTGTGTACATTCAGTGTACAAAATCTGAAAATATAATTGAGGAAGAGAAGCAAGATGAAATTGCAGCAGAGATAAATTCAATGGCCAGCCCTAACATAAAAATCAGTGTAGTAGAGAAAAAGATCAAAAAATTATGTGATGAGATAAGGACTTTGAATGATGAAAAGAATAGGAAAATTAATGGGATAAACATCTTGAGAGAGCATGTCTCAATCAAGCTGACTATAATAGAAGAGTAGCTAAAAGAATGTCTTACTGTTAAGACATCATTTCAGAAGTTCAATTTTGAATCTCTTCAAGCTTGTTAGATTGCAGCATATAGATTGAGTACTTTACTCAATGTAGCAGAATCAATTAAGAAGTCTTGGAAGTCAGATTTTGTAGATTGTGTTGCAAGCCTACTGACTTTGCAATAAGACAGTAAGGTAAAAAGTCTTGACACAATTTTGTATATCCCTTTCCACCCTTTATTTTGTCATTGTTGTCGAAGGGGGAGAGATACCTAGAAAATTATCTATATATGATAAGGAAGGATACTCATAGGGGGAGTTCTATGGAGTATTATGAAGTGTTATAGATTATGTGTATATTTTGAGGAGATATAAGGATAATATTCTATGGCCACAATTTTGATACAAATTTTGAGATTTTGACTTGTACACTTAGCCAATTTTCCCATATGTTGCCACCAATGACAAAGGGGGAGATTGTTGGCAATTTGGCTGAGGTAAGTACATGGATGTTGTCATTATGGAAACATATGTTCCCTATGAAGATCACATAAGCTGGAAAGTAAGTATGGAAGATCGTAGACTGAAATTGTCTAAGTATGGAACAGTGTTTTTGACAGAGCACCCGATACAGTTTATTTTGGTGAAATTCACTGGAGCATGATCAGAGTTTGAATAGTTGAACATAGACTCTATGGTTTCTAAGGATAGCCCATCTTAGTGCACAAAAGAGTATGGATAGTACAGACAAAGTTATGATTGTTTTACTGATGACAGAGTATAGCCGATAGAGCAGTTTTGAAGGCAGAACTAGTAAATGAATTAAGGGATTATTTTGCTTGTCAAAATAATGACTTAATATTATAAAGAGCCAACATCCTAGATGTTTAATCTTGGATAAAGATGTGGAAGTTGACTAGAGAAAGATATTATGTTTGTATCTTGTATAAAGATGTAATATTGTAATGTACTGAACATACTTGAAATGTACCTTGTAATAGCTGTATATTGTGATAGCGGTAAAAGTTGTTGATGTGAAGTTGTAAGCAGTACTATATTATAATCAGTAAACATTTGTATTACTTGTTTGGGCAGTGAGCTCATCTGGTAATCAGGTTTTGTATCTACAACTCCTAACAGGGTTGAGGCTTCTAACAAGGCCTATAGTCCCTTAACCAGGACTGATACAATATATGATTGTAATAGGCTCCTAACAGGGTCAACATCCTTAATAGGATACTTTTGATTAGTGGATCTTTGTGGGTACCATCCCCACTGAGGTTTTCCCTTGGCCAGGGTTTCCTCAAGAACATATCATGTGTTATGAGTTCTTTACATTTACTGTTATGTATGCTATTTAGTTTCTTATGCTTTGTATGCACTAAAGTAATCTGTTATATCCATAAGTGGGCAAAAGTAAAAGTTTGTGAAATACTGATTCACCCCCCCCCCTCTTAGTATTTCCTATTTCTAACACGTGCATCCATGGCCTACCCAAAATGATATTGTAGGGTAGATCCAAGTCAAGTACTTGACAAATAGTTTCAATAAGAGTTGGACCCACTTGTAAGGAGAGTGCAATGAGATCTTTACTCACCCTTTCTCTATCATCATATGATTTTATTGTTATTCTTTAATTTACATCAATGAGATCCTTAGAAAGATTGATATTGTGGATCATGCTTAAAGTACAAAGATTCAAACCGAATCCATTGTCTATAAGGACTCTTTTAATTCAGGTGTTATGGATGGTTACTTGGATATGCAGGGTTTTTTTATGATGAAGGTTAGGACCTCAAAAATATTTTTCAGTAAAAACTAGGTGTTTTTGGGAAACCAAATTTATGATCATTGCTTGGAATTGAGAGGCATTGATATTTTCTAGGACATGAGACTCAATTCGGGCATTCTCAAGGACCTTTTTGTGAATGGGGGATGTATGTAAAAGCTCTAGTATGGATATTTGTGCAAGGGTCTTCTTCATTTGGGAAAGAAAATCATAATGTGACATAGGTTGTGTCGAGGTAAATGGTGTTGCAGGTGGATCTACAATAGGTATATTGGAAACATCTTGTACAGTTATGCGAGGCTGACAGGTAGTAACATTACAATCCACACTCTTTAAAGTCAAGGTATTTACATTAGCTTCAGACTATTCAATATGGCCACACAGTGAGTCAAATCCATAGACGTCATTTTCAGCTAATTTTCCACAAGTGTGTTCATCTCTTGAGATTTTGTTCACTAAATAATCATAAGAAAAACCCTTGGGATGTGGATGCATTGTTTTGATTATGTTCTGGAAAAGGTTTAGAATACATTTTTAGTTTGGCATTAGAAGTAGAGGCATTTTTTCCTTCTACTTCAATTTTACCATCATCGATCAAATCTTGCACAAAATGATGAAACTTCATGCATTTTTTAATCTCATGCCCTTTTATGCGATGATAATCACAATATTCATTATCCTTATACCAGTTTGGTTTAAGTTGATTTTGATTGAAAGGCCTATTGTTAGGGTAAACCATCATCCCTTGATTGACTAGACATCGAAAGATCATGTCAAGGGAATCTGCCATCTGCGTAAATTGTCATCGTCGTCGTTGTTGTTTCCATTATATCATGAAAATAGAGAGTCACGATAACGAGATCCTTGATTTTGATTTTGGTTATTTGAATTATTCTAATTTGTTTGATTATTCAACTTGGTTTGATTACTATTATGATTGTTCTGGTCATTGTTGTTGTGATTTCCTTGGTTACTATTGTTGGATGCTCAAACATTTTGGATGTGTTTAGCATATGTTACTCCATCATTAAAAACACCTTTTTTCTTAGACCAGAACTTGGGTTTATCATTAGTATTGTTAGATAAATTAGGGGTATAGTGTTTAAATTCTAGTTTCATCAAAAGTCCATCTTCAATCGACTTCCCCTTTTTAATGAGTGCCTCGAAGGAATCCGAGGCAACCATCTTCATCTGAAATGACATTTCTGTAACCATATTCTTAGTAAAGATATCAACTAGATGTGAATCTAGGATTTTCCAAGGCATGCGATTGGCAAGATGTCATCATCTTTGAAGAAAGCTGGCAAAGGTTTCTCCATTTCTTTGTTTCATGTTACAAAAATTGCTGAGGGATGCTTGATGTTCCATGTTATAAGAATATTGTGTAACAAATTTTTCAGTGACATCATGAAAGGCAGAGATGAAACCCAGAGGAAGGTTCAATAGCCACTCTAAGGATGGTCCTCCAAGACTCCTAGTGAAAAGTCTTAGGAGAAGATGATCATTGTGGGAAAATTCTTGTGCCGCTACATAAAATTCCTTGATTTTTTGTGCAGGGCATAAGTCTCCTTTGTATTTGTCAAACTTTGGCATTTCAAAATTGGCAGGGAATGGTTGGAGAGTGATTGATTTGTCAAAAGGATAAGGACATATTTTTGCAAAAGAAAATTCCTTCTTCCCGCCTTTCTGCATAGGCATCATCATACCTTTGAGCTCATCAATTTGTTGGACTAATTTAGGAGGATTAGTGGTGATCGTATGGGCTTGATGTGTTCCTCCTCCTGATGATGCATTATGTCCTCCCGGAGGGGGAACATTGGTGTTGTTTGTTTGTGTAGAGTTTTGATTTTTTAGGACTCCACTAGGCTTTGAGAAAATGGAAGCAAAGTGTCATCCCGAGGACCCTAGTTGTGGCTCAGGTACATGACTAACACTTAAACCATCATTTCTCACCCCATTTTTAAAGTTAGGCTTGTTTAAGAGTTGTTAGATTAACTCAAGTGTATTAGGGGGAGGTTGATTTGTATTATCAAATGTCAAGGGCATTATAGGTGCTACTTTGTTTTTTTTGGTTCGAATCAAGTTGCTCTCAAGAAAAGTTTCATCAAAATTGTTAGGGAGGGTAACACCCCTTTGGATAAGATTCATGAAGATGTTGGAACTATTGGCTTGGATTAGGTCTTCCAATAAGCTTAAATTATTAGGAAACTCAAAGAATTCTTTAGCTTGTGGATTGGTACTGTTATTTTTTGGTATTACTATGTTAGATTCCATGTGAGGTTCTTCTTCATCATTAAAGTCTTCTTGATAGACAGTTTCTTGATCGTTATCCATGATGAGAGATTCTTGTCTTAGTTTTTCTTGTGATTAGGTAAGTACCATGCACGAGTGACCTTAGAATGGTTGAATTGAAGAAGGGTGAATAGTTGATGAGGTATGGAAAGAAAAAGATTTGGTGAACTAGGAGCAACTTGGACTAATGATTAAGTCTTGATGATTGATTAGATTGATTGAATTGGATTGATTGATTTGATTTGATTGGGGATTAGATTGATTGATGATATTGGATTAAAAAGGAACTAAGCCTCAAGGATTGATTGGATTTAAAGGTTTGGAACCAACCTAGGTGAAACAAGACCTTGTAATTATGCAAACATAGGATTGGTTTTGATTTGAAGTCTTCTTTTATTTGGGTGATAGATTGATGATCCCCAAACAATGTAAGACTAGATTAGGACTACTAGAGAAAGACTCAGTTGTCAAAGTAGTAAGGGATTAATATTTTCTCTAAAATTAAGGTCTATAAAACACTATTGGAATGACTCTTTCACCCTATGGCTTGATGAAGGTGTGAAAGATGGATTGATTGATTTTGATTTAAGTCCAAGATTCTAATTAATGCTTCTAATCTTTTGGAATGTGGATGAAAAAAGAGGTGTTAAAAGATGAGAAATGGATGAATGATTTGAAGAGGATGAAGAAAGAAGGTCATAGATACTTAGTCGTAGGATTCACAAGTGACAAAGGCCATGTTTACTTTGTTCTTGGCAACAAAATTAGCATCCCGTTTGTTGTAGACAATTTTATCTAATTTCTCAATAGCCTCTGGAAATTTTTGAATGGGTCTCAAATAAGATTGGTTGGCTTTAGTCTTTTGATCAACAATTTTCTTCTCTCTATCGACTCGTGCGACTGGGAGTTTTTCTTTCTTATGTTTAACACTATCAGTCATGAATTGAGGACAATATCTTGATAGATCAAAGATTATTCTTGGCAAGAACCAATTTCATGCATGCATCAAATATTTGGGTTATAAGCACATTTGTCAAAAATAGTCCTACAAGGGACAAAGAAACCTTGCAAGATTCAAGTGTACGGGTTGGTTTTGCAATAAAAGTAACAAGCACACTCTTTATCCCTAAAAGGAAGTTGGCTGATATTGAAAACCTTTTCTCACTGACTTAGAAACACACCCAACAACTCCTTAGAATATGGCCATCACCAAGCACACAATGGCTCCAGTCATGATGTCATATTATCTTTGCGTTAATGTTGAAGGGGGCTCGATATGGTGAGTGTCTTGGGGAGATTATTATTCTCCTTGCATGTAGATTATCAACCTTTCAGGGGTGAACTAGGTGGCTTCTAACTAATGGCTTTTAGTAAGGATCTCCATTTGAACACACTCTTTGTGTTTGTGCAAGCACGACTCAGACATAAAGCCCCACAAAGCACCTTGACACAAGTAGTCACATAAACATGATTGAGACCATGAGGCCCTACTAAATGTTAGGCAAGAGCTATGTATAAGATCAAATGTCATTTGGCTTCTTAGGCTTTAACCGCAAAAAGAAAATTTTATTAACGTGAGTTGGAGTGGTGGGCTAACACCTTGTTCTCATGTGGGATGTTCCCAAGAGATTTTTACTTCACCGATAGGCCCATCTAAAGGATTGAAAATAAATGCATGGATTGGCCCCAAGAAGGAGTCTAGATTTCTGATTTTCCCTTAAGGGGAAAAGAGCATAATCTCCTATCCAATGAGGTTTTCTCCCAAACACACCAAACAAATGATAAATTCCAAGTCTTTTCTTCAAGACAACAATTCAAAAGGTTTTGGGTTTCTGATTTTCTCACTTGGACAAAAGAGCATAATCCCCTAGCTAATGAATCATTATCAATAGAAAAAGACTTCCTATTTAATGCTAGGTTCCTAAGAAATTATTAAGAAAACACAATATTTGATTGAATCTCCTTGGCAACCTACAAAACAACTTTGGTAAGTAGTTTAGTGTGTTTGGTCTTCTAACAACATCCTACAAAACAAATAAGTTAATAGTCTTATAGTGGTTAAATTTTGGTCAATGTTCTATAAAATCACTGTTAGAAGTCACAAAATGTCAGTATCTTCCAAAAACTCAGATCAACAAACTTGAAATGCAAGATATTATGAAAATATGCTGAAATTAGATAGAGACGCCTGTGTATAGGTAGAGACACCTATCTCTTAGAGATGCTTGTTTCCAGGCAGAGACACTTGTGTATAGGTAGAGACGCCTATTTCTAGGCAAAGATGCCTGTCTGCACAAAAAAATATATTAATCACCGATATTTAAGAGTTTTATGCTCTCATTAAGTTTCAAATGCATAAACAACAGTAATTTTAAACCTTAATATGTCAGAAAACTTGATTTAATCAGCTTAAAAAGACAATACAAAAAAAATCCCTTTTCTAGTAGAGACACCTGTGTGTATGCAGAGACACCTATTTGCACAAAAATAAAGATTTCATGAGTTACATGTATTTTTATTCATTTAAAAATATAGTTTGGTTTTTTACTAATGATCATTAGCCTTAATGTGATTACCAAATACAAGTTTTACTGGTTAGAACAAACAAAAATGAGAGAAAAACTCATTCTGGGAGGGACACCTGTTTGTAGTCAGAGATGCCTATCTACAGGCAGAGACGCCTATGCGTAGAGATGCCTATTTTTAAGTGGAGATGCCTCTGGTTGAGCAGAGATGCCTATCTAGAAAATTTACAGGACACCTTCACAAGATCAAGAAAAATAGTTAGAGAATGGGATTGTGGGTCCCACCGAGCATGCCAAAATGTATATGATGAAAACTTTCCTGTTAAGAATAAGTTCAAACATGCAAATGTTAATGATAAATAGCATACTCAAATCTACTCTAACATGTTCATAAACTTGTTAAAAATAATAATCTTGACCATAACCAATGATGAGCATGAAGCAAGTGCACCCAAGACTTGCTTGATTTAAGCTCTTAGAGAGGTTGTGGGTGTGCTCTCCCAACACAAGTATAGATCCCATTATGTATGTAAGGTAAAATGAAGATTGAGATGCTCAAGAAGAAGCTATAGAAGAAACTCTCAAGCACTCAATGCAAGAGGCCAAAAGAAGCTCAAGGAGAAGCTATAAAAGCAATCCTCAAGCCTAATGGCATGCAAGTATGCAAAACAAATGGATGAAGTCAAGTCTACAATGAAAATTTAACAAGTACCAAATGGTTTGTAAAAACTCTAAGAAAAAAATTCTAAGCATATACTAGCATAATAACTCTAATGCAAAAATGAATGGATTTTGCTTGAGACAAGGGTCCTATTTATAGGATTTTGGAGGGCTAGGGTGAGGAGGCATCTATGTGGAATCCACATAGGTGCCACCAAGGAGACACATAAGCTGTGCAAAGTCTAAAACTTGCTCACACATGTGTGAGAAACTTGGGATGTGAGAGGTCAATGTGTACTTCAAGTACATGTGTAAGTGTGTGTAAGAGATGTGTAAGAGAAAAAGTCCATTTTCACCATTTTAGAAGGTGTAAGAAGTGTCATAAAAAATGTAAGAAGCCTTGTTTATGCAAATTTTAGCAATTTTTGAAAAGACAATTTGAGGAAATTTGCTCACACATGTGTGAGCAAATAATTAGCACTAATGGATGTAGGAATCCAAAAATTAGCCTAATTAACCTTAGTTAATTAGTGAGTACATTTATTAGTTATAAAGTGATGTGTGTAGGATAGCATCTAGGTTGGATTTAGGATTAAATTAAATAAAATTTAATTTAATCATGGCTTAGTAGAAATAAAGAATGTGAGAGAATTAAATAAATTAAAAATTTATTTAAAAGGGGACTATGGAGGAACATGTATTAAATTAAATTTAATACATTATGAAAGGTAGTATTTAAATATAATTCAAATACTATAATTAGTGAATTTATTTAATTAAATAAATTTATGAATTTCACAAATATAATTAAATAAATAGATGAATTTAACAAATATAATAAATTAATCAATGATACCAGGATGGAGAGTGGCGATTGGAGGGAGGAAATTCAAAAATTTCATTGGGTGGGAAACCTGCAACTAGAAGGATTCAAGCATCTACAGTGTCTGCTGATCAAAAGAATAATGGCAGAGACAATGACGTAGAAGGGGACAAAGACTCAGACCACAATCATTCCCGAGAAGGGGGAAAATAGGATTTTTCAAAACACGCTTTGGGTGGATTATTGCATCTGTAAGAAACCATAGATCTTTTGAGTCAGGTAATCAGATCAAGGTCATAGGGGCAGATGTTGAGGGCTCCACCAAAGGTAAAAATATAGAAAAGGATCTGGTCAGGAACCTTATTCAAGATGGAGACCCAAAATCTGGAAATGTTGTCGATATGTCATATTTATCTGGGATTGATGGTAAAACCTTTTTTGAAAAGTCTATTAAAGCTAGTTGGTCTTCATTGTTTGGGGTGAAACCAACTGGAAAGTATTCTTTCCCTTCAATAGATAATACATCTGATCTTGAAAAAGGGAGAGTTTAGCATTTCTCTCCCAGACTCATTAGGAGACCATACTATTGATACAATGAAAAATACCTTGGTTGGTAAATTTACTAGTCCAAGACCTAATATTGATGCGGTGCATCAGTTTATATATAGAAAATGGAAGTTAAACGGTCAAGTAGATATAGCAGCTCTTCCTAAGGGATTTTTTACATTTGTGTTCTCAAGTGTAGAAGACTTATTTGATGTTCTCTATTGAGGACCGTGGATGTTCAACAAATCATCTTTGGCTCTACAAAAATGGGGAGCAAGGTTAGATTTGAATGCAGATATGTTTGAAGTAGCCCCGATGTGGGTTCAATTCCAAGGTTTACCTATGGAATATTGGCATGAAGATGTTTTTGCAGGACTGTTGGGCTCTTTTGGGGAGCTTCTGTCAATAGACTCGATGACTGCAACAAAAATGAGACTTGTTTATGCAAGAATCTATGTCAATATAAACCAAAAGGTAGATTTATCAGAGGTCATAAAAATCAATTATAAGCTAGGTAAACATATTCAAATGGTGGACTTTGAGTCTCTTCCCTTTTCTTGTTTCACTTGCAAAAAATCTAGGCACTGGGCTAAGCAATGCCCGCTAAAACCAAAGGAAAAACAAAAAATAAAGAACCAAGAATGGAGTGGAGGGAGAAAAATGGTTTAGTAGAAATTCAAACTAAAGCTAATATACCCATTGAGGCAAAGAAAAATTCTATTGAAGATCTACCAAAGGGAGTAGAAAAGAAAGGCCAAGCCAAGGAGGGAGAAAAATCAATAAATGAAAAAGATCAGAAAGGGCAAGATAATTAGAGAAATACCCTATCTCAAGATCTAGAGGTCTTAGCTAAATAGATAGAACCTATCGAACCTCTTAGCCCTTTGAAAGGAGAGAGTTCAAAAGATGGCAATCAATCTCATTTTGATTCCCCTGAGGAATTAATTCAGCTAGAGTCTTCTAGTCCCAATATAGTAGGAATAGAAGAGACATTGAATAACCCAGAAGTTGGAGGAGTAGAGTTGGATTCTGATTTAGTGGTATTTCAAATCAATGGTTAGGTTAACTCCCCTGTGATAGGGAGAAACAACATTAGCTGGTTAGAAGTAAGTGAGGAGGATAACCAAAATGAGAGAGTTTTTGATGTTTCTCCTTTGTAGGAACTCTAAGAGTCTCCTTGGTTAGAGGTCATAGATAAAAATAAAATAAATAAACTCTCTAAAAAAGGAGGATTGAATCCTAGATTTTTAGAGTTAGGAAAAAAGCTAGACTATACTCCACAGGGAGGAGTTCAAACAAGAAGGCAATAGAAAGATGATGTTGGTTCACCATTAGGGGGAAGAGGAAGACCTTCTCTAAAAACAACAAGATAAAAAGAAACAAAAAATAATATTGCGGATGGTAAACAATCCACTATCCCAGAGATCTGCTCCCTAATCCTTTAAATGAAGATTATGTCATGGAATATTAGAGGACTAAATAGTCCCCATAAACAAGATGTTTTGAGAAACATTGTTAGACACTGTAAACCTGATATCCTGCTTATGCAAGAAACAAATATGGTTAACAGTAAAGTTGAAAAAATCCATCCTTTTAAGAATGGTAATAGCATTGGAAATGATTCCAATGGAGCTTCTAGAGGAGTTGTCATATTTTGGAATAAATTTTCTGTTAAATGCACAGTTTTACTTGTGGAGAAAAATATTATTCTTGTCAAATTTAATCATATCAAAGAGGATTTCTCGTGGAATATGATGAATATCTATGCTCTAAATACCAAAAATGGTGGAATGAAGTTTTGGAAAAGACTAAAAGAAATTAGAAGTAGTTTTCAAGAGACTAGTTGGATGGTCATGGGAGATTTTAATACACCTCTTCAGGTTGATGAAAAAATGGGTGGGGTCCCTTCTCAAATTGAAAGTAGACTGGATCTCATGGAGTACATCAATGATTATTATTTTATGGACATGGATCTTGAAGGCATATCCTATACTTGGTTGAATAGAAGAACTGGCTTTGATCTTATAGAGGTGAAGTTAGATAGAACTCTTTTGTCTCTTGATTGGATCTCTAAGTTTTCATGTTCTTTGTCTTCATCTCTTAGAATTGGGTTTGATCACTTCCCCATAGTCTTTAAAGCTAATACTATAAATGGGAAAAAGAATTTACCTTTCTATTTTGAAAAATGTGGCTGGCCCATCCTAGTTTGAAGGAGTGTATTTCTAAATGGTGGAACTACAATTAGGAAGGTAATGCAATGTACAGAATAGCCAAAAAGCTGAATACTATCAAAAGGAATGTCAGAATATGGAATAAGGAAACTTTTGGAGACATTTTTAAGGCTAAAAATAGCAAACAAGTTGAACTTAAGATCATTCAGGACCAAATCTAGAAGGAGGGTATTACAGAGGAGCTGAGAAATATTGAGAATACTCTGGTGGCTGATTATTATAATATTATATCTAAAGAGGAATCCTTTTGGAGGCAGAGATCTAGAGCCCTCTGGTTAAAATGTAGGGACAAAAATACTAGATTCTTTCATATGATAGGTATGAAACATAAAGCAATAAACATAATCTCTTCCCTTGTCTCTAATGGGAAATCTTTGTCAAAGGAAGAAGAAATTAGAAAGGAGATGCTTCTTTCCTTCTCTTCGCTCCTTACTAAAGTGGCTAACCTTGATTTGGGTAATCAAAATGAAATCCTTTCTGCCATCCCAAATTTGATTGACAATAGGACAAATGCCAGGCTTAAGGCTATCCCCACTGATAAGGAAATCAAAGAAGCTATGTTCTCTTTTGAAGGGGATAAATCCCCGGGTCCTGATGGTTTTCCCTATTTTTCTTCTAGCATTTTTGGGAGATAACTTGCAAAGATGTCCAGAATGATTTCAAAGAATTTTTTGGTACTAAAGCTCTTTTAATGGAACTTAATTCCACCTTCCTAGTCTTGATCCCTAAAAATCTAGGAGCTAATACGATTGAAGCCTTCAGACCTATTAGTCTTTGCAATGCGGTATACAAGATCATAGCCAAAGTGCTAACAACAAGATTACTTGCTTTGCTACCTTCTATTATTTTGCCCTAGCTGAATGGCTTTATTCCAAGAAGGAAAATTCTTGATTCTATTGTGGTGGCCCATGAGAATATCCATTCCCTTGAAGTAGCTAAGAAGCAGGGTTTTCTTATGAAGCTTGATCTATCCAAAGCTTATGACAAGGTTGATTGACAATTTCTTTAGAAAGTGGTGAATAGTTTTGGTTTTGATTTAGGAATTCAAAAACTTATATCTCAACTAGTTTCTAGGGTCTCCTCCTCTATCATTGTTAATGGTGGCTCCTCTAGCTTTTTCAAACCAACTAGAGACCTCAGGTAGGGGAACCCGATTTCTCTAATTTTATTTTCTATTCTGGCTGAGGGCCTGGGTAGATACATTAATAAGCTAGTTTTTGAAGGTAGCATCTTAGGTATCCAGCCTTCCTTAATCAGAACTATATGGTCTCATGAGAAATTTGTTGATGACACTCTCTTTATGGGGGAGGCTACTATCAAAGAGGCCATGAATCTAAAGAAAGCCTTGACAACCTATACTTTTGCCTCGAGTCAGTTGATAAATTGGAACAAGAGCTTTATATTCTTCATCAATACTCTCATTGAAAGGTAGAGAAATATTTCTATTATTCTTGGTTGTAGCTTCGGGTCTCTCCCCTCCTCTTATTTGGGTCTTCCCCTTTTTTCTAAGCCTCCCGATAGTTTTTGGAATCTTATAGTGGATAGATTTAATAGAAAATTGGTAGGCTAGAAAGTTTCCCTTCTTAGCAATGCTGGTAAGCTTAAAATCTTGAAATCTTCATTACAAAATCTCCCTGTTTATGCTTTGAGCCTTTTCAAGATTCCTCACAAGTTTGCTGAAGTGCTAGAGTCAATCCAAAAAAAAAAATTGTGGACTGGAGTTGAAGAGAAAAAAATATTAAGCTTGGTTGCTTGGGAGAAGGTTTGTAAACCTAAGAGTAAAGGGGAGTTGGGTTTGAGACCTATAAAGCTTGTCAATAAGGCCCTTCTTGCTAAGAAAATTTGGAGAACTTTTGGAGATAGGAAGTAGTGGAATGATATTTTAAGAAGTAAATACCTTTTTGATTCTAACAATTTGGATGAGTTCATTAGTAATGATGTCAAGGTTACTGGCTCTTATATATGGAACAACTTATATTCCTCAAAAGATATTATTCTTGAGGGGAGGAGATGGAAATTGGGAAATGGGGTCAAAATTGACTTCTGGGATGATCCTTGGATCCAAAAAGAGCCTTTATCCAAAAAGCTAGAGTGGCAAGATGCCATTAACCAAGCTAAAGCTTCCTATGGTATCAAAGCTTCTAACTACTGGCACAATAACAACTGGAAGAATATTGCCAATATTGATAGTAGGCTGGCTCCTCTTATGAATGAATTGCAGTCTTGGTTCATAAAAGATAATTGTCAAGATAAAATTGTTTGGAATCCTACCCACAATGGTGACTATTCAATGGCCATTGCTTGCTCTATCTTCTATTCTAAGGAAGAAAAACATTTTTGTGCTACTGTTTGGTATAAATCTCTCACCCCCAAAATTAATTTTTTTTATTGGATTCTAATCCAGAATAAGCCCTTAACTCTTGATAACTTAGCTAAGAGGGGTTTCCCTCTAGTTAATAGATGCTTTCTCTATCTAGAACAAGCTAAATCTTGTGATCATATCATGCTTCATTGTAGCTTTACTAGAAGGGTGTGGGACCTAATCTTTAAAAAATGGAATTTGTGCTGGCTATTTCCTAACTCTTGGTAGGACTTTGTTACTCAATGGAGATGCCCTTTTCACAATGAGCTAGCTAGAGAGTTCTGGAAACTCATCCCACTTCACCTATGCTGGTGCATATAGAAAGAAAGAAACAATAGAATATTTAGAGAAAATATGCTATTCTAGATGTGATTGGAAACAATATATGTAGAGGTCTAGAGGAAAATTTCAAGAAATCAATCATGAGTAGCAAGAATAAGTTCAAGGATATCCTTTCAAATGAAGATCTTAAAATTGGAGCTTTCCTAATGTCAAAATTCAACTGAATCCTTCTAGGAATAATTCAGTGTGGATTGCTCCTCCTAGTGGCTGGGTTAAAGTGAACTTTGATGGTGCAGCTAAAGGAAATCCAGGAGCTTCAAGGGGAGGTGGTATCATTAGAGACAACAATGAGATCTATTTGGGAGCTACTGCTGCCCCTTTGGGCTTTCAGTCTACCATAGGGCAGAGGCCATGACAACTCTTAATACTATTATGCTGGTGGAAGAATTAGGCCATAAAAGTGTTTGGTTGGAAGGGGACTCTCTCAATATAGTTAACAAAATTAAAGGCATTAATCCTCCTTCTTGGACAATTGAGAACATAATTGCTAAAATTATTAACATTTCCCAAACTTTTGATAATTTCCATGTTTCTCATAGCTTTCGTGAAACCAATATGGTAGTTGATGGTCTTGCAAATATTGGTGTCAAAAGTGATACAATGCAAAAATGGTATGGCACAACTATAATTAATGATGAGATTTCCTCGTGCACTAATTATGATAAGCTAAGACAAAAAGAAGGGATCATAAGAAGAAATAATAATGACTATACATCTTAATATGTATCAGCAAATGATAAATTCAAAGGTGAAGTGGAGGATTGTAAAGTACACTTTGGAGATTCAGAACTCTATTTCTATTATGAAAAGGTTAAAGAGGATGTGCCAAGCTATTATTACAAGTTGTGCCTGCCAGTACTCACATGTGATCAGGGTTTCAAATCAAGTTTCTCGCATTCAAATATTTATATGTGACAATTACGATTGCATTATCTTAACCTTACATAGAAAGGAGAATCCTCACACTAAGAACAAAGAGCTGCATAATTTTTCAACCATGGGTGGAGATCTTAGAAGAGAAGAGCAAGCTATTTGCAAATGGAAGAGCAATAAAGAGGTTTGGAATATTAAAAAAAAAGGTTAGGTCCATCAATTTCTCGAGACACTTCATGGTTACGATAATGAAGTCTCCAAACCTTTTGTCGATGGCTAGGACAAGGGCATGACTAATCTAGAAAGTAAATCCTTCAAACTTAGTTTGGGGCTTCTCTCTGATATTACCGGGCTTCCTCTAGAGGGTATTCAGTATGCTAAGGAGATCAAAGTGGGAAGCAGTGCTTACAAGTTGTTCCTGGTCACAGATGAAGAAAGAGACCTTCTGATAAAAGGTAATAATGATTATGTGGAAATAGACAATATTGACAACATATGGGGCTCTATTATAAAGGTTATTATGGAATATTTTACCTTAGAAGGTCGGTATACTAGGGTTTTCAATTACCATTTGATTTTAGAAAATCATTTTAGACATGACAAAAGGGTTTCTTTTCCTTTCTTCCTCTTGAGTTCTCTCAACCAAAATATCATTGAGTATAGGGTGAAGAATCTTCCTATTCTTCATGTTGGGATTATCCTCCTCATTTTTGAATATGCTAGGGACCATATCCCTGACCTTGTTCCTTCCCAAGTCAGCACAAAAAAGAGGAAGAATCATGGTCCTTCCTCTAAGAAGAAAAAAACTAAAAAAATTATATCCTCTTCTACGTTTGTTGCAGTGTCTTTGGGGCCGAAGGATGATCTGGAAATGGTGAAGGACTCCCCCGAAAAAACCTCTTTCAAGACTAAAAAGGATAATGTGGCGATCTCTAGTTCGATTGGTAGTTAGAAGAAGTAGATGTTAGAAATAGGAAATACTGAGATGGAGGGGTGAATCATTATTTCAATTTTTTTTTCTTTTGCCCACTTATGGATATAATAGATTAATTTAGTGCATACAAAGATTATCAAGCTGATTAACAAACATAGCAGTAAATAGAAAGAACTCATAACAGATGATATGTTCTAGAGGAAACCCTGGCCAAGGGAAAACCCCGCTGGGGATGGTACCCACAAAGATCACTAATAAAAAGTATCCTATTAGGGATATTGGACCCTGTTAAGAGTCAATTTACAATATATAGTAGATCTATCCTGGTTAAAGGACTTTAGGCCTTGTTAGAAGCCTTAACCCTGTTAGGAGTTAGATTACAAAACCTGATCACCAGCTGAGCTCACTGCCCAAATAGGTAATACAAAATGTTTCTAACTATAGTATGGTACTTCTTACAACTTTGCATTAATATCCTTTGCTGCTATCATAATATACAACTATCGCAAGTTATCCTTTTCTTTCTTTTTACACATCACACACTATATACATTACATTTCAAGTATGCCTAATATATGAGTTATTAGAGATAATAACTTTATATGGTCAGCTTCCAAAATCTTTATCCAAGAGTAAACATCTAGGATGTCATCCCTTCATAATGTTAAGTCATTATTTTGACAAGCAAAAATAATCCCTTAACTCTTTCGCTAATACTATCTCCAAAACTATTCTGTCTGCAAAAACTATCTTTGGTAAACTTTGAATAATTTCATCCGTACTACTCCAAACTTTATGCACATTGAGATGGGGTATCCTCATACTCTATAGAAGCTTTAGTTAATTGTGCAAACAAAAATATTGCTCCAGTGGACGTCGCCAACTAAATCTTCATCGGGTGCTCTGTCAGGATCACTGTATCCATACTTAGACAATTTCTTCCTTCAACTTGCCATACTCCCATTCCAGATTCTGCACTCTCAATAAAGATCATATGTTTCCATAATGACAACATCTATGCATCCACATTAGCCAAATTGCCAACAATCTCCCCCTTTGTCATTGGTGGCAACATATGGGAAAATTGGCTAAGTGTGCAAACAAAACTTCAAAGTATTTACACAAAATTGTGGCCAAATGTTATACAACACATATACAATATTATACTCCATAGAATAGCTCCCCCTATGAGTATCCTTCCTCAACATATTTTCAATTTTTTTCTATCACTCCCCCTTTGACAACAATGACAAAGATAGGGTGTACAAATATTTCAAAAAAAACTTTATACCTTGTTATCAGCTATTGCAAAGCTGGTAGGCTTGCAACACAGTTGCCAAACTCTAACTTCCATGAATCAAAATCTTTCTCCCATATCATCTTGATGGATTTAGTAACATTGAGTAGAGTACTCAATCTGTATGCTGCTGTCTGACAAGCTTGCAGGGAATTAAAGCTAAACTTCTGAAAAGATGTCTTTGCTGAAAGACACTACTCAATTTGGTCTTCAATAATTGAGGTCTTGATTGAGATATGCTCTCTCAAGATGTTAATCCTGAGCATCTTTCTATTCTTTTCCTCTGCTAACATTCTGATTTCATCATTTAACTACCTTATGTTCTTCTCTATAGAACTTATCTTTACATTTGGGCTTGACAAGGTGTTTTTTTTAGCTGTAATTGCATCTGTCTTCTCTCTGATCTTCTTATCTTCTTCAGTTGTTAGGATTTCTGATTTTATGCATTGTATATACAAACTCTTTCCAGTCTCAAAATGTTTCCCCAAATTCTTTATGCATACATCCAAATTACCAATATCATTTTGAATATTTACACTTAAATTTTGTTGCATTTCTGCTTCAAGGTCTTCTTGAACTTTTATTCTAGCAATATCCTTTAAGTTAGAAAATTCAAAGTCAAAAGAGTTTATTACTATTTTAGCTTTCTCAAGTGGATCCAATTCAAATACCTTAGTGCTGATCACACTCTCAAGTTTCTTTGTCAAAACTCTAACTTTTCCTTCAAGGTCCTTCACCTTCTTATTCTTTCCAATAATTTTATTAAGAGATGTGATGAACTCAAGTTGATCATCATCTTCAACCTCTTTTCCAAGGTCTTCAAAAATTGAACCAATTTGTCTCTTCTTACTGTCAGGTGCACTAGGGGTAGTGACCTCTGTCAAAATTTGTTTACCTTTAACTATCTGCTCTGCTGGAACTGATTCTGATACTGCTAGTGCTTCCACTGCCTCTGTATCCTTTTCTGATTCTATAATCTTCTCTTGCTCTTCTAAAGCCAAATTGTCAACAATGTTTCCTAGATCATGAAATACTGCATCATCTAACTCTAGTGTTACTTTGGTTCCTTCAATGTCCATTGATTCTTTGCCAATATTGATATGTGAAGAAGATGGGACTTCTTCAATACCAACTTCCTCTGCATGCGGTTCCTCTGATTGCTTCTGCTGAGGGTCTGATTCAACATGCTTTCCTGCAACTATATCTGCAAGAACTTGCATTACTGCTTGCTCTGTCTCTTTCTGTACTTCCTCCTTTTTGCCTCCCATTGTAAGGATTGTTCTTCTCTTAGTTCTCAATAAAGTTCCAAGAGGCTTCAAGAATTGCTTCAAATGATCTTCATCCTTAACTTCATAGAACTGTCTGATTACATGTTCTCTCATCTTTATGTCCTCTTCTTGTGCTCTTTGTTTTCTATTCACAAGTCTGTTATACAAATCTTCTGGGATCTTACCATGAATAGTGCTAAGTTTCTTATCTGTCACAATCATATGTGTAATCATTGCATTTTCAAAATTCAATCTGTCAAATGATCCATATAGATCATAGAATTTATTTATCTTGGTGAAGTCTCCATGCTTCAATATATCTTCATTAACTCTTTCAATTCTTGGTTTCCAAGTTTTCTTCTTGATTGAAACTTCATCATCATCTTTAATTTTTGCTACTTTTCTAGGTACAGGTGGTACAATCACTTTCTA
This sequence comes from Chamaecyparis obtusa, assembly GCA_027943335.1. Classification (NCBI taxonomy): domain Eukaryota; kingdom Viridiplantae; phylum Streptophyta; class Pinopsida; order Cupressales; family Cupressaceae; genus Chamaecyparis; species Chamaecyparis obtusa. Next base: position 768,636 of record BSBK01003030.1, read on the forward strand.
TCTCTTGCCAGGTCCTGTTGCACTCACTTTTACTCTTTTGCTAGGAATAGGAGAAAAAGATTTATCTCCTTCATCTTTTTTAGGTACTTCAACTTTTACCTTTACTGCAATAGGATCAACAGGGTTTGCACTAGATGCCTCAGGTGGAATTACAAGATTTTCACTTTGCTTCAAGGCTTCTGTAGTCTTCTTGGCTATGTCAAACTCATGACTTGACATACTTGATTCTTTTAGTATTTTCTTCATAGTAGATTCAACTCTCCTACTAGATTGCTTCTTTTCTCTCAAACTTATTGCAGAGTTGAAATTCTCTTCATAGGTTCCAAACCTATTTGCATGACCATCCAACTCACACTTTAATAGTCTATTCACATATCCTACTGTTTCTGCTTCAGATACTTCATAGCCAAGAGGGTCTATGAATTCCATTTTAGGCTCAATTACTTCAATGTAGGTGAAATCAGTGTCTACCATAAAACAAATGTCATCTTTATGCTTTTCATTTAAGGATTGAGGAATCCTTGATTTATTCTTAACAATATTCTGAAAAGTCTTCAATACAAGCTTCACACTGTCATTGACTTTATCAAAAAGGTGCTTCATGTAGACTGAGTTTATTCTTTCCATTGTGTTCACATTGTCACTCCAATCAACTGTGTAAGGAAATCTTCTCAAAATATGGAAAAACATATAGGTTATCAGAGATGAAAACCTAAACTGTGTGTACTTAGCCTTCTTAATCTTTTCTAAGTTCTCAAATAACTAAATTTTCAAAATTTCACATAGGTCTACTTGTTTCTTCTCAATACACATAAGATAAGCTACATGAACCATTCTTGTGGCCATGTCATCTTCCCTTGAACTACCACAGAATTTAGTTGTTAGGATCTTGCAAAGGTACCTAACATCATCTTGCTTAATCTTACTTATCGCAATTCCTCTACCATTATAACTATATCCAGTGTTGTCTAAAACAATCTTTCTCATGTTCTTTTCATTCAATGGAATCTCTCCAACTTTTGATAATCTAGTAATATCATGAATTAGGTCGGCAATTATATCAATAACTCTATCCTCCATCCAGAATTTCCCATTGTGGATTCTACTTAAAATGATCTTGGTACATTCATCATCATTAAATTCATACTTCATGGAATAATTGATAATTTCATTGTTCTCTAGGTGCCCATAAGCTGGTTTAACTGTCATGTCTTGATTATACAATTTCCTATAATCATCACTAAAATCTGCATCTCCCAAAGTTTCAAACTTGCAACCTAAATATCCTTTAACATTCTCAATGTGCAATACTCCATCTGGTACAGATGATAGTGCTAGTCTGTTATCAATTTCAGCTGGTTCTACTAGTTCTTTCTTAATCTTAGGTCTATTCTTATCCTTAACATTATGAACCATATAAATATCCATCTTATCAACTGACTAAAGATCAAAAAATACCTCAACTTTGCAAATCTAGGGTTTCGGTATGATTGTCGTTGCAAACTGCTTCCAAACTTCTTCAAATTGTCCTCAACTCACTTTTTCTTCTTTCAAATCTCTTTTCAATCGCTTTGTAATCATGATAACTTTGATTTTGACCTTATAACACTTCACATTAACTCAATCTGACATCACATTCATTCATTTTGCCACTAAAACCTCAAAAAGCTAATTCTGCAAACCTGCAACCATAAAAAATTTTGCGACCTCACAAAACATGATATTTTCTTTTGCGCACTTAACCATAGCATTAGTACAACATCAAAAACCTATATCTAACTGCACAAAACTTAACTCATTCAAATTCCTAATCTACACTAATCCTAAGTCCTAAACTACAGAAACTTACATAATTTAAGTACTTAAAGAAGGGTCAGGTAAAGATTCATCCTTACCATTAGTTACATTACCTTTCTAACTACTTTCAGTGCTGAATATACCTCCTTGATCTATTCCTTTATCAAATTTTACTTCATCTTTATTGCTACAACAACCTTTCTCTTTGTTTCCTGCATTTTCATTCCTTCTTGCATTGTTCCTAGGGTTAGGGTTATGATGATAACCTCCATCGTTCATTCTGCAAACTCTTGCTGAGTGTCCAAACTTGTTGCATATCTGACAAATGATTCCATTGTTTCCAAATCTCTGTCCTTGCTGGTTAATCTATGACTTGTAATTTCTAGCAATATGTCCTACTTTGTTGCATCTAAAACATACTACCACTTTTCTTTGATTCATTTCTTCAATAGATTTCTTATCTGCATTGTTAGTATTCCCAATCATTCTATCATAATTATTCAAAATTACTTTAGGTCTTCTACATTCGTTAGCTCTGTGTCCAAAACTATGACAATTATAACAATGTCCATTAAGAGGTTTAAATTGCTTACCTGTGCAATCTCTCTTCATGTGTCCAATAGTATTACAAGCAAAACATCTACCTTTGAATTCTCTTTGCATACCTTTAGATGATTCTTCCTATTTTGATTCTTCTTTCTTTGATTCTTCTTTCTCTCTAGGTGGTTCTTCTTTAGGTGGATCTTCCAATGTGTTCTCATCTAGCTTCATTTTCTCCACACTTTCAGATGTCTTCAGATCTGGCTTCTTACTTTCATGGTTTGTTCTAAACATACTAAATCCAAATCCAGTCCTATCAAAGAATGGTTCTTCAAAAGAAATTTTTTTTTCAGTCTTATCACTATTTGAATATAGCCTTTCAAGTTGTTGTTTAGATTGAGTTAATTCACCTTTCACAATTTTATTATACTTCTCAAGTTCCACATACTGCACTCTTACTTTTTCAAATTCGGATGTTTTCTTTTCAAGTCTTGATCTCAGATCTTCATTCTCAATTTTCAATTTTTCATTATTAGATCTCAAATTTCCATCTTTCATACTAAGCTTCAGATTTACTATCTTCAACTCATGCTTAAGGATCTCATTTTCTTTTTCTAATTCATCACAATCTTCAACAAGCATATCAGATTTCTTTTCATATTTCAAATCTTCAATATTACCTTTTAATTTGTCAATAGCATTCTTTGCATCTTCATATTTTCTTCTTAAGGAGTTTCTTTCATCAGTAAGCATATCAATTTGTTCAAGAGCTTCTTCAAGATTCTTCTGAAGTTGATCCATATCCATAGAGATCTTACTTAAGCTGCTAAGCTTTCCTTGAATGTTCCTTCTCCGAGTAACTGTGCTCTGATACCAATTGTTAGAAATAGGAAATACTGAGAGGGGGGGGGGTGAATCGGTATTTCACAAACTTTTTCTTTTGCCCACTTATAGATATAACAGATTACTTTAGTGCATACAAAGATTATCAAGCTGCTTAACAAACATAGCAGTAAATAGAAAGAACTCATAACACATGATATGTTCTCGAAGAAACCCTGGCCAAGGGAAAACCCTGGTGGGGATGGTACCCACAAAGATCACTAATCAAAAGTATCTTGTTAGGGATATTGGACCCTGTTAAGAGTCAATTTACAATATATAGTAGATCTATCCTGGTTAAAGGACTTTAGGCCTTGTTAGAAGCCTTAACCCTGTTAGGAGTTAGATTACAAAACCTGATCACCAGCTGAGCTCACTACCCAAACAGGTAATACAAAATGTTTCTGACTATAGTATGGTACTACTTACAACTTTGCATCAATAGCCTTTGCTGCTATCACAATATACAACTATCGCAAGTTATCCTTTTCTTTCTTTTTACACATCACACACTATATACATTACATTTCAAGTATGCCTAATATATGAGTTATTAGAGCTAATAACTTTATATGGTCAGCTTCCAAAATATTTATCCAAGAGAAAACATCTAGGATGTCATCCCTTCATAATGTTAAGTCATTATTTTGACAAGCAAAAATAATCCCTTAACTCTTTCACTAATACTGTCTCCAAAATTGTTCTGTCTGCAAAAACTATCTTCGGTAAACTTTGAATAACTTTGTCTGTACTACTCCAAACTTTATGCGCACTGAGATGGGGTATCCTCATACTTTGTAGAAGCTTTAGTTAACTGTGCAAACAAAAATATTTCTCTAGTGGACGTCGCCAACTAAATCTTCATCAGGTGCTCTGTCAGGATCACTGTATCCATACTTAGACAATTTCTTCCTTCAACTTGCCATACTTGCATTCCAGATTCTGCACTCTCAATAAAGATCATATGTTGCCATAATGACAACATCTATGCATCCACATTAGCCAAATTTCCAATAGTAGAAGGATGAGAAAACTGACCTAGATAACAAGGACATTGAGAATAGGTCCATTTCTAAAAAGGATATCAAGGCGATCCTGGCAAGGACCAGAATGAAGAGACCAACTCTTGCAATGTGTTAGAAGAGGAAGAAATGGTAAATCCAGAGAAAGTTATTACTAACATTATCAATACTGTGGATGGATACTTTGGGACTGAGAAGGATAACAATAGAGATATCAATATTACTATTGATATTGGGGAGAAGACCAATCCAAAGCTCTCTGCTATTGGGGATGACAGTAATCATGCTGGTGAGGAAAAGGATAATCAAGGTCAGGAGATCGAAGAAGATGTTAATGGCACTAGTAAGGAGATAAATAATGAAGTAGTCAACATGGTTGAAGATGGAAGTAAAGAGGGTCTCAAGGAAGTGAATGAAGACAAGTAGGCTATCTTTAATTCCCCTTCTTCTAAAAAGGAGAGAGAAAAAGATGACAGTGAGACTAGCTCAAAAAGAAATAGATCCTACCCTTTAGAGGAAGATCTTAGAGTTAAGGAAGCTCATGTGAAAAGAGCCATAGCCATGAGTCGCCTTCAACTAGTTAAGAACAAGTTCATGTATGGCTTCAATTTGGATAAATGGGTCCAAAGTGACCTTGTGAAACTGAAAAATAGGTGTATCAAGATGGAAACTAAGAATGCTATGCTAGAGGAAACTATTGATAATCTTAGGAAGGAGATAGCTTCTTCTACTAAAGTTGATGTTTTTGATTACGGTAAGCTGGAGGATAAAATTAATAAAGCCATTGATATAGCCATGACTCCCATTAAAGACAAGACCAGTAAGAATGAAACCATGTTAAAAAATTTGCTTGTGTTGTCTAATGCTGGCGTGAAGTCTTCTTTGGAGAGTCTGAAAACTTTGAGCAGCACACTGGAAGGTAACAAAGATGGCCCTATGACTAATAAAATTGACCTGACTAATTACAACCAACAAAAGGGTCTGGGATCCAGAACTAGGTCGATTAATAAGAAGAAGAATAAGGTAGAGGATCAAGACATTATGAGGCTGAAAGACTCTATCAAGATAATGCAAGGTTAGCTGGAGGAATTAGAGTGCTTCTTGAAGACTCTGAATTGACCTTGGTGCTGGTGGTCTTTTTTGGCTTTTTCTCATGTTTAGTCTCTTTCTGTTGTTTCCAGCTTTTTTGTGTTGTCTGGGTTTTTTGTGTTATTTTTCCTGAAAATCTAGGATATGTCCCCTTTGTTCACTATCCCATTCTAGGATAGTCTTTTATTTCTTTTTTCTCTCACATCTATCTTTCTTTGTCTTTGTTAAAGAGTTTTAGGGCCCCTTCAAAACCTCTCTTTACTGTAATAAAAAAAAATAAAAATATAATTAATTAAAATTTAACTATAATGTTATTTGGGCTTATTAATTAAATTAAATTAATGTTAAAGGATGAATTTAGGCATCTACAACATGCTGACAAAAAAATGAGCTATTTGGTTTAGGTTTACTATTCATGATTGTAAATGGTTAATATTTCTGATGGTACTCCTTGGTGTATTCCATTTAAAAATAATTAGGTTTCTATGGCTATGATAAATGTCCCTTTATGTTGAGAAAATGGTTGTTCAGTGTCTATATCTGTAGGTTGCAAACAAATCATCCTTCTTCCATGAATATTCAAGTCAATATACAAGTAACGAGTCATTCCATTCAAGAAAGACCATGTCTGACAATATCAACCCAGAACAAAATAAGGAGACAACTGCTAGATTGTGGTCTAACTTTAAAAGAAAAGCTGATGGAAAATGTTGTTGTCCCTACAAAATTTGCAAGGAATTAAAGACTCAAAGATATCTAATCAAAACAACTGAGGAACATTGTAGGAAACATGGTCACATTGAAGGGGGAAACAAATTTCATCCATTGGTATGTATTTCAATATATTATTTTAATAATTTATATACATAAGATATGAATTGATGATGACATCATGGTCATCATTTTGATATAGGTCAACCACCTTGGGTTTCATGTTATGGACCATGACAATCCGGAGAATGTGGATTTCCAAATGAGGGATTATGGAGGTGAATATTGAAGTAGAAGGTAATGATCCCATGGAAGAAGATCACGATGATCAAGATGATCAAAATGATGATGATGATGATGATGATGATGATGATTATGATGAAGATGACCTTGATGTACCTATACTTGAGAAGGCATACAAGCCCCTATATGAAGGATCCCAAGAAACTCTTCTTGCCACTATATTGTTGTTGGTGAACTTGAAGCTTATGAATGGTTTATCCAATGTAGCAATCACATGTATGTTAAGGTATGTCATATTTTTTCATTTTTTTAGTTGTAATTTCCTTACAGTTAACAAAGGGTAAATCATGCACAAATTAATATTCTTTATATTAACAAACTATATTTTTGGTCATAGGTTGATAGGTGAGTGTTTGTTACCACCATCAAACATTCTACCTCGTTCATACCAAGAATTATCTGCCATTGTGAAAGATATTGGAATAGAGTATCAAATAATACATACATGTCCGAATGATCATATTATATATCATAAAAAACATGAATTTGCAACAAAATACCCTAATTGTCATTTTAGTAGATATTGATAAGATCAAATAAAAAAAAGGTACTTCGCAAGGTTCTTCAGTATATTTCCATTATTCCACGTTTGCAATGATTATTTAGGTGCAATACCTTGGCACAATTTATGGATTACCATGCATGCAATAGAAGTCGAGATGACATTATGAAAATGCCTATGGATGGTTTGATATTTAAGAAAATAGAGGAAACTTAACCACACTTTTAAAAAGAACCTCGTAATCTCAAGCTTTCATTGGCAGCAGATAGTGTCAATCCATTTGGAGAGATGAGATCTGTTTACTCGATGTGGCCTATTTTTTTTATCAATAATAACATTCCTCCTTGGATGTCCATAAAGAGGGAGCACATAATGTTGGAAATGATTATTCCAAGTATTTTTTCATTTAATAGACATCTAAATTAATTTATTATAAATAATCCACCAAAATGGTCATAATAATTATATAATGTTTCTGTTCATTCAACTAGGTAAGTACCAAGTTAAAGATATGAATGTATATAGTGAGCCCCTTATTGATGAGTTGATGCTGTTATGGAATGGGGTCACTATGTATGACATCTCTAGACCAATAAGACAAAGACAATTTCAATTCCATGGAATGCTTGTATGGACAATACATGATGTCCCTAGGCTAACACATTTTTGTGGTATGTTCTCTTCTTAACACCTCTTTTTTGGTATGTTATAGTGATAACACAAAATTAACATATTTAATCCAATTACATATGATCTTGTAGGTCTTCAGACAAAGGGAAAATTTGCATTTCTAGTTTGTGGTCCAAAGATGAAATCTTGTCATTCAAAAAGTTTAGGAAAGCAGGTGTTCGATGAGTATAGACACTTTCTCCAGAGAAATCATAAGTACCAAATTACCAAAAAATATCTTTTCAATGGAAAGAAGAGACTACATCAAAGCCACTAGAATGACACCTCGTCCATGGAAGTTGGAATACAATAGAATAAATCATTCAGGTAATGTCATTCGATTTGATGGTTTTTATTTGAAATTTATATTTTGATATTGTGTTTTGTTTACTGATGATGTAATTGATTCTCATGAAGGTCATCAAGGCATTAATGACCAAATTCCAAAAGGACTAAAAAGTTATCCTACACAATTTAGTAGATTTCCATACTACGAGAAACTCCCAATTGTGCATTTGTTTGATGCTATGCATATTGGAAAGAATGTAACAGAGACATTATAGAAAATATTGGATGGAAGGCGTGACAAAGACAAAATTGTCAAAATTTGTAGTCACATTGAAGAATCCAACCATGCAATGAAAAATCTCATTCGATCAAACAACAATGGAGACTAGATTGATATAAGTGCCCTTACTGGTTATTGTCAGAGCAACAAAGCAATGTTATAAAAGAAGTCATAAAAAAAAATACAATTTCCCATAGGATTTTCTATAAACATAAACACTCTCATATCAAAGAAAAGTGAATTTGGGTCAGGGATGAAAAAACATGATTGGGATACATTATTAAGGTAATTCATGTTATTTTGTATTCACTATATATTTGTATACTGCATGTAGTTTTCATTGTATTATTTTATAAAATATTGATAAGATCATTTTACAATTATTTTAGTACGTTCTACCTCTATCTCTCCCACACCACTTCGACAACAGTGTCAAACAAGTTATATATGATCTTGGAAAATACATGAGGTGGTTGTCATCAAAAGAAATCAATAAAGAAGATATAAATAATTGGAAGAGAAAAATTCCTCATCTTATGTGTGAAATGCAAAAGTGTCTACTTTCAACTTTTTTCAATGCACAAGAACACTACCTCATACATCAAGTTGAGGAGATTGAATTGTGTGGACCTGTACAAACTAGGTCAATGTGGATGGTTGAGAGGTAATTGAAATATTTGAAGAGTTTGGTTCAACAAAGAGCACATCCTGAGGGTTCTACGGTGGACGGATATATGGTATACTAGGCCATGGTGTACATTAGTGAATATCTTACTAAGTTTGCAGCAAAGATCCATGTACATCATATTTGGGATCCCAACTCTATTAAAAAATTCAAAGGGGATTACTTGATGGGGAAAGGTAGATTAACGAAAGTGAGAGTTAATTTTAAGATGTTATTTTAGTTAATTAATTCTTATAAATCTTCAATATATGTTATTTTTAATTTGTCTATTTTTATATACTGTTGGTCGAGAGTCAGATGCAATACATTTGTATATTGTGAACAATCTTGATTGGATGATGGTATGAATTGAACGATGTCAACAAAATGGTTGCTCATTAACATGGGAAGGTGTTTCTTCATTGGTTAGAGAAGCTCATCGTAATAGAGATTCCAATGTTATGCGAATGGTAATTGATCTAGCATATGGTTTAAGAGGTAGAGAGGTACGTTAAAATTTATTAATGATCATGACCCATATGTTTCATATCAACTCATGATGCAAATAATTTTCACATGCTTAAAAAATTACAGGTCAAGCACCACAAAGCTATGTACTATCATGGCCACAAATTTCGCATAAAAAAGTTGGATGACACAAAGAAAACTTGTGATTCTGGGATAGCTGCATTCTTTGAGGTCACTACTATATCATCTAGAAATGACATGCATCCTCAAAAATCTTAAAATCGATACTATGACATCTTGGATGATATACTTGAGTGTGACTTTAACTCCTGCAAATTATTTCTATTCTTCATCAAATGGTACATGCTACGACTGAATCAAAATGATCCTGATAGAATTGTTATTCAACATGATAATGGATTTACAATGATTAATACAAGGTTGTTTGAGCCAGTTGGAGATGATCCCTATGTTCTTCCAATCTAATGTGAGAAAGTATTTTACTTAGAGGTTCCACATAAATTGGGTTGGTCATTTTTTGTTAGACATGATCCAAGAGGAAGGCCGGTAAAGTATAATGTGGTAGAAGAAGAAGATACTAAAGATGATGAAGAAGAAGGAGGTGATGGTGGTGGTGGTGGTGGTAGTGATGATGATGATGATGATGGATGAAGATGATGATCAATGACATGATTGAAATGTACAAGGTATGTGATTTAAATATTTATATATATTTATATTGATTAGTATATATATTTAATATTGATTTATTGATTTCAATTCTAGTGATTACATATTTATATATTTATATTCAACTCTAATGGCATGGTAACTTTAATTTATTATGTTCACTTCTAATGATTACAACATATGTGATTTATGATTACCAATGTATTGCTTATGATGCTCAATTAATTGCTACTGAAACATGTATATATATTTTTGGATTGTCACCCTTTCTGGAAATAGGAAATTGACTACACACATCATCACCCCTTTTGTTAATATATTGCATTCCATAGATAAGGTAAAGGTAATTTGTTCATGTTTATGATCTTGGATATTTTTCATGTTGTCTTGTACGTAATTTGTAGCATACATATCATGTAATTTTTAACTAACTTAAGATAAATGATTCACATATGCAAGAAATTTACCCCCTTTGACGAGGATCCTGCATAGTGACATGGATCAACAGGTATAAGTCAATACGTCCTATATATAATACATAATTGATATAAAATTTTGATTTAATTTTTTAACAATAAATAGACATAATTTACATAAATATTAGATCATATATAAATTTATTATATAATTCAATATATACTCCCATTATTCCTGATATTAATATAACAAATATATATATAGAATTCTGATTATCAATTATAATATATACTTATATATTCACTATATATTTGTATATATATATATATATATATATATCTTACATATATATAAATTCTTATTATTAATAATAATATATGTACTTGTATATCCACTATATAATATGAATTATTGCTCACTAATATTAAAATAGACCAACTCAATAGTTTATATATAGCTAACTTATTCTTATTAATCTTATTCATACAAGTCTTATATCTTAAGAACATAAACACAAAGAGAATGACTGTATGTACCTTTTTTAAAAGTAAGGTTATTTCAACTTATTTAACTTAACTACTTTCCCCATGGAATGACCTTTACTGAGCATGTACTGTGATTTCCTTTTACAATGACTGTCTCATCTCCTTATCACTAACTTAATACCAATGCTCCCATACTTTGTTGACCCCTTATTATCTCTTCCTTGTTTTGTGGTAAAAAGTACCAATTTTATTGATTAATACCTCAAATGTTACCTGACCAAATTCAAGTCTTATGTTGCTTGCGTGCTATACTAAGCATATGACTTGTCTACATCACTTTTCTGATCCTTTTATATGATTCCTATTTTTTTGTGCCTTTTCTTCATTTTCAACTTACATTTTATATCTCCCACGTATAGACAAAGAAGAACCGTATGGGTCACGACTCTATTCAAGACTTGATTATTCTATGTATTGATTAATTATTAGCATTATATTTATTTTAATATTATTGTGAATTGATAAACAATATTGTTGATTATTTATTTATTTGTCTATTTTTAATGTTATTATTTGTTTAATAATATTTATTATTTAATTATTATCAAAATTCTATTTGAAGTGGGGACATGACAATATCTCATTAGATGGATTGCAAGAACTACCAAATAGGTACTTGTCATATCTATCTTCCTTGAATGAGGGAAATGTGGGAATGGTAGATGAAAGTTTGACATGTAGTATGACTAAAATAGGGAGATTAACTAGAGGTCAAAAGACTAGAAAAAAATTCAATAAACATATGCAATTTTTCCTTGCTCAAGAGGGGTCATGTTCTTATGATGATGAGACCAAAGGTGACATCAAGGTGCCCTTTTAGTACACACATCTTGAGAAAGAATGGGTACCCAATGAGCTACCTCCAGTTAACACTGATTTTTGTGTTAATGAGATGATATATCGCATAGCTCCATCATCATTACATGGTTTGGGCCTATTTTCCATGGATGGGATAAAGGTATGTTACAAAAAAGTTGTTGAATTCATGGAGTATGTCGGACCTTGTTATATTTACAATGATTGGATGTAGATTGTTCAATATAAAAAAAGTATGCGTAGGTATGCACTATCAACAAATTATATACTATGGAAAGAAAATGATCAAAGTAAAAGATTTTCTATGTACATTGATGGGAGACCAAAAGAAACAAGAAATATTGTAGGTTTTATAAATAGTATGGAGCCTGGGTCAAATAATAAGCAACCCAATTTCATATTTGAGGCACATGAGGGGAATCGTGTTTTTGTATGTATGATAAAATCAATAAGTGTAGGGGAAAAACTGCTAATAGATTACCATTTAAATCACATAGATACAAACAAAGTTACTATCATGGGTGTAGTAAGTACTATATACCATTTAAACTAACCTCAAGTTTATGACTCCAATATTCCATTTTTTTAATAAGTTTTTTTTGCTAAGTCTATTGCTTTCAGTTCACTGAAGTTTTTATATTTAATCTTTGTCATAGGACGGCATGGATCCCCCACATGATAGAGGCCTTGGGGATGATCCTCCCACCCATTCTTCAGAAATGGTAAACCTTAATGTAATTGTACAAATTAGATATTTTGAAAAATGTTATATTATTATGTTATTTTATTTAGGGTTTTGGAGTTATTCTGATAGTTTTACTGATCTTCCTATTACAAATTGATGTTCAAGATAGGGGAAAAGAACCTACAACAATAAAGGCAATAGTTGTAGATACGGATGAGGATATCCCAAATATCCCTAACCCTGTAAATATGGTGAAGAAAAAAGTAAAAAAAGTCAGTGCCTAAATTATTAGCATTTTGGATGATGCAAATCCAACTGAGGATATGTTGAAGAGGAAAGATGAATTTCTATCGCAAGCACATCATTATGAAGTAAGCAATAATGAATCTAAATAGTTATAATAAAATTTTGATAAAGGTTTATATTTTATACTCTTTTATGTCGTGAACTAAAATATGTATGTGTTCTTGTTACAAGATTTTTTGTTTCAAGTACCTAGTCATGGACATCGTGCTGAGGCCGCTACTAGCAAAACTCTGGCCACCTCAAGTAAAATAATCCTTAAGTTAACAAGTTTCAAGGAATTTTTTCTTTAGAAAATTCAAAAACTTCATTGGACTTATTGATTGGAAGTGTACGTTTTCATTGGACCTACTGATACCATAGATACATCTATAGGAAATGTATGGTTACAACTAATTCAAAATTTTTAAGAAAATTTTCACTCAAACTTTATTGAAATCTACTCTTACTTTTATTATTTCAAAATGACTTTGCTAACAATGTATTTTTTAGGTCATCAAGTGAAGGCGACTCCTCCTAGAAAGTCAATAGACCATCCGAGATTGTCGAGTGTAATGTCGGCAACAAGGAGCATGCAAACATCGATGCCTTCATGGTCTATGCCTGGTAAATCCTTGTTTTGGTATATTTGGTTATGTGTTAATTATGATTTGATAGTTTTTACTTTAATCTTGGGTGCATCTCATAGTGGATTAATTTTGTGCAGTAGGAGATACACCGGTGGCTACTACGCTAGCTATAGATCAGAGTACCTATATTGGTGATAATTCACCAATGTTTCTTGGATCTACCCGTGTTTCTAGCATGAGAGTTATACAGATGTCATTGTTGATGGACAATAAAGAATTGATGCCTTTAAAATGTCTTAAGCTTCTAGGTACTTTAAAATTATTATTATTTATATTGTAATTGTAATTTACTTATTCATAACAAGTTTTGAATTGATGATCCCATGACATTTTTGTAGGAAACGATTATTTTTATAAGATGCTTTATGACTTGACATTGAAGATATTTAGGCCCACCATACATACAAGGTGGAACATCATAAGTGAACTAACTGTATCCCACTATTTTTATTTCATAACATTAATTGGTACAATATTTTTCCTTTCATTCAGGCCTTTTCTTTTATTATATTTAAGGTACACAACTTTAGTTAATTTTTCTATCTAACAATTTTGTGTTTTTTCTTAAAAGGTGGAACTTACAAGAAAAAAAATTAAAAGATCAACTCATAAAAGATTTAGAGCATGAGTTTGGTAGTAACATTTTTTAGGAGAATAATTTTTATAGAAAAAGCTGCCAAACATATTAAGACTGTGAGGGACTCATATAGAAGGAGTCTCGTCTAGAACCCAAAGTACGAGTGTCCTCCCTTTATTTAAGTGAGCCATTGGAATGAATTCATTTTGGATGCAAAGGATAAAGGTGATACTCAAAGAGGAATTACACCAGTAAATGAGAGAAGAAGGTATGTGATACTATTAACTACTAGTAGAATTTAATAATGCACTAATTATTGATCTTTATATCTATATCATCTAACATATTTCAAACTTTTCATAGGTTGCATGACACATCAAAGGAAACAAAGGCCAGACTACAAAAGATTGGACAACACAAACTTGGCTCTGGTGGTTATTCAAAAATCCAAGCACGAATTGTAAGTAGTAGTAAAAGAATTTCGGATCAAAATTTTTATAAATTGCAAATAATTTTGTTTAATCAAAAAATGCAAGGCTCAAAATTTAATTTAGAGGCCACAAAAGAACACAAAAAAATTTCCTTCAAGGAAGGCTATCAAGTCGTGGCTGAATGCCTACACCAAGCTTCCACTAGCCCAACCCAAGAGTCTCCTTCATCGGTTGAATAGGTAAATATGCCAAATGAAAAATATTTAAAATTGAATACTTGAGCAACAATCTATTTGATGTTAATTTCAAACATAAATGGACTATTTTTGTTTTTAAAAAGAAAATAATGATAATAATGTGCATGACATTGCAATGCAGCCTCGTAATCCTGACATAGAACCTGTGTTGCATGGCAAAGACCCTAATGTGCATCATAGTGTCGATGGAGGTGTTCATTTGCTATTGAAAATTAATTATGTAATTATTAATACAATTTAACATCTTCAATTGAAATTGGTGTAATCTTTTTTTGTGTATATTTTAGAGAATATAATTTATCATGTTGAACGAGTGGAGGATGTTCAAAGTGATCACCATGTCGATGATGTGGCACATTCAAGTAAAAAAAATCTTTGTTTTTTTCTTTTAAATTTCTTTTTTGATTTATAGTTCTTTTAATTAATAAAATACTTGTAACACTAATATAAAATGGTGTGAATTTAACCCATGTAGTTGTTATTGCAGCGGACCCCCCTTTGGCATTGCAGCCTCTTGTCCTTGAACACGAGGAGGAGACATGTGTTGAGATCAAAAGTACTAGAGGAGGGGAATGACAAGGATATTGATGCTCCGCTTAGCTGTTACCTTAAAAAATTAGAAAGAAATAAAAAAAGAAATGATTGTAATTAACAATTTTTGCTAATGAAAGAACATTGTCTTGATGAATGATGTGTTAATGAATTATTCATGAATGTTGTGTGTTAATGAATTTTATGTGTTAATGAATGTTATGTGATTATAATGATTGAATTTTATATTTTAAAAATGGATGAATGAATGAACTAATGTTATTAGATGTTAATGAGGGATTTAGAGTGATGTTAGGGGGGAGGGGCCAAATGAGCTTCCACCTTCACGTGGTTGGCCTTGTTAAGTAGAGAATATTAAACTATTTTGCAAACCAAGTGAAGCTCAAACTAAACCAATGACGTAGATTCAATGGTCAAAAACACCTACTTCTTATTCCATATTATTTCTCATTCACTTTAAGAAATATTTTACTTCTTATTCAAAAATTATTTCTCCACACACTTCTTATTCCATAGTTGTATCTTCATATTTAAATGAGGAGACTCAATACTTCATAAGGAATGCATTTCTTTCCAAAGGAGGCATCCTTTCATTGCTAATCACTTCTTTTACCAATGAATCCTATTTGGAATAACTTACTTTTTCTTTATCACTTCCTTAATAATTTTTGTCTTATTCACTATTTTGTCTTATGTGCTGCATATTAATTGCATTAAAAAAATTTCTGCTCTTAACTCTGTCGTTACCTTTTCAATTTTTTCCTTGTAAATGAATCGCTTCTTTGTAATAATAGTTTATGATCTTCTTTGTAAGCACTAGTCTTGTATTGATCATTTAACATATAATCATTCAATTTTTCTTAACAAACAAATCTCCTTCATTATCATTGTCTAACATAATCAAAATGCTACTTTTTGTGTTATTAGATCTACTGTCTAAGATGTATTATTATTGACTTAAGATATATATTTGTTGATTATTATAAAAAACATAATCAAAATGCTACTTTTTGTATTATCAGATCGTTGTCTAAGACATATTATTATTGACTTAAGACATATTTATTGTCTTTGAACATAATTACTGCCCTTGTTAAGTATACTCACTATTCCATAGACATTATTCATTGTTCCTTTAGTAATAATCGCTACTCCTTAAGTATATTGATTGCTACTTTTGACACGAGCTTGATGCCTTTAATACTATCATTCATCTTCTTAACCTTTCTAGTTATCTTCAAAATATAAGCTCTGCGCTTCTAATCATGCATGGGTGTCTGTTAGTAAAGGTAATCACTACCTTTTTGAATGTGAACCACTCCTAATTATATTTTCTATCCATAATAATAATTGATACCATGTATTCTTTTGTTTCTTGAATTCATTCAATGAAACTTGAAATTATATGATCTTGCAATTGATACATTAGTAGCCTTTTGCCTTTATGTGATGTCTTTCTTCGATATCAATAGTATGGTGGTAGTGGTTTCATTCTTTGACATCAATGACAATCTCTAAATAATCTTGCTCTTTCATTTTTGACATAAATGATAACATTGTCTTCTTAGCTTTGACATCAATGATGATATTTCAAACATATGTTGCATGCACAAATAATAAATTGCATAATGATTTGGATAAAAAATTAAGCCCAATAAATTGCTAAGTGATGCCTGATTTCTAGCAATCCAAGACAAGATGTAGTGCACAGAATTGGGCAGGTCATTGGACTAGAAATCATTCTTCTCAATTTTGGCAATGCATCTGTTGTATAAAAGATATATTTCTCTTCAATTGACATTGAATCATAACTATCAGTTTTCAAATGTGATGTGATGATTAATTCTTTTTAATTTATCATCCATTTTGAATTTTATCAATTTATATGAAACAAAGAGATTAAAAATCCAAAAGTAGGATATGATTGCAAATGATAGTAAATGATAATACAATGATTAGACATTAAAAAATAAAGTTCTTATCTTCTAAATGTTTAAAACATGTCCGCTCGTGCCCACTTCTAACCCTACATTATTAAGTTTTCTAAAAATATTCAGATGTTCCAAGGATTTTTCCCTAAATCTCCATCTTCTAAGAACTTATGCAACATAATATATGTATGCTCTTCTTATACTTGATAAATTTAATTGCATGGTTCATGGGTCTATGTTTTAACTGCATAGATATTTTTCATCTTCAACTGCAAGGGTCTCTTCTATGATGAATATTATGTGTAACAATGAAGTATAATATTTTTTCTTTGGAATTGTCGAATTTGACATGAAATTCTCTTCAAACATTTTGTGTAGAGATCATTTTAGCATCTGCTTCAAAAGCTGGTAGGTGATAGATCTGTGTGGGAATATCCATTCGCTATAGCTAGTGTAAACATAACATTCATGCTTATCCAAATGCTAGATCTTTGATCGGGTTTGTATTCTTCTTGTTCAACTGCATTTCCTTTGTGTTGATATTTGAATAAGTAAGCATGAATGTCTCATCCATTTTGTCCATCGATTCCAAAGAGTCTATATCATTATATATTGATTCTAATTGATATGGTCTAAACTTTTTTTCTAAAATGCTCTTTTTAAGAATTGTATCTTCAAGACATTTCCATATGATGGTGGTTGTGATCTATGGCAACATTAAGTGTTAGCAAATGGTGGCAACCATGTCACATGTCATCTTTTGATATGGAGAAATATATGAACATTGTATTATTATTTTGAATTCCACAAGATTTGTCACATTCGGCTTAACACATCTATAACATTTTTAAAAAGGCCTAGCACTATAGTAGGAGTAATATTCTTGAAGATTCTATTAGGTCTTTCTTCTTAAAAACCTATATTGGATTATTTAGCATTTATTTTTAGTAGTAAGATTGTACTTATGTAGATGAATTTACTGGCACAACTACCACATTATAATCGAATATTAGAGTAGTTGTATTTGGTGTACATGTAAAATGCCCTAGGTTTTAGTTGAGATGTTTCAATAAAGAAGTGTTCTTGTAGGTGATTGGAAACTTGACAAAGTCTACAATTTAAGATTAACATTTGATTGTTTAATTTGTATTTGTAGGCGATGAGTGGGCATTTGATTTTCTTTACTATGTTGCATTTGAAGTGATGGATACATAATGGCTTGTGATGCGTGCTTCTTACATGGACTTTAATGTAAAAATGGATCTTTCATTCTCATAATAATTGTTTATTGGTTGGCACGCAGTTGATTTTATTCATCAGTTTGATATCTCATTTGAATTGCCATGATACTAGTTTTCATACCTAAATGAAGGTTAGACATGAGTAAACCCTTCAAAGAGTATTACACATGATGTTAACTATGAGTTATTATAGATCTTGTCAATGTTTTCTATATCTTGAAAAATAATTGTTCTCGATAGATTTGTGTTTTCTCCTTCTAATAGACTGCACTAGTCCCAAGATCCATCTAAGATTGCTTAAATCTTCTTTCTTTTAATTTTCAAAACCTTTTTCTATGAAGTGAAGTCTTGCAATTTGAGTTTATCAAAAATTATTCCATAGTTAATTGCGTAACCTCCTCATAGAGGTTGTCAACATATTCATGTTGGTTTTAAGTGCCAAACAAAAATTTTACTTCAATAGATGGCTTCAATTTTGATATGCCTCTCTCATCCTATTGATTTCTCAATAATAGATAAAAGTGTTATCCTATATGGTTTTGTATGTTGTAAATTAGAGTAACTTGCCCAATACTTTATTTGATGCCTAATATAGTTAGTGCATTTGATACTGAATCATTTACAAATAAAATCACTAAATCAATTGAATTTTAAATTTTTATCTACCTGTAACATAAAAATAAGAGGCTACATAGTAGAAGATATCCTATGGTAAAATAATGCATTCATAAATTTAGTGGTAAAATATTTTTGTCTTACTTGATGTGATGCTTCTATGTTAATTGTGTTCTAGAACTCCTTTGAGAAAATGGAAAACATTTCGTACAATATTCAGTTATAACAATAATGGCTTGCATACTTGCTAGAATCAAATCTTCATTATTAAGAACCCTCATATGTTATCACAAGTCTAAATCTACGTATGTCAATATTTATTGGAAAATATGAAATTTGTATTGATATTTTGCATTTTGATATGCCAAACCTACTCATAGTTGTCATACATCTTGGTGAAATTTTTTTGCAAGTTTCCTATTTTTGCACTTATATCTAAGACTCAGAAACCCTTGTTGTACTCATCATGTTTGGTGACTTCCATTTCTTTTGTATCTTTTACCATTTTGTGCTTTTCCAAAAATTTTATGATGTACTCTACTTTACATGGCTATATTTCTTATGAGAATATAAAACCCCACTTCAAATGGAGGTAAGTACTCTTTCATGTTAAGTTCAATTTATATAACATGTTCACCTATAAATTATTCATTAAGGTTTACTAAAATTAGTGAGTATATGAACAACAAAATAGCTCGAACCTTCATTTTACTTTAAAGGTAAAAGTTTAGTAATAATAAGTACTTGCAACTTGTTTGAGATACATAATAGATACTACTTCTTATATAGGTACAAAATATTTCTAATAAGAAGATGTTTTTATCAAATTCAATACAATTTGAAATATCCTTGGAGATGTAGGGTTCGAAGATGCGATACTTGGAATTTTATTCAAATATTCAAGCTGTGTGCTAAAAAGTTGTCACACTTCTATGAGTCATTATATCCAAGATCTCTCAAGAATGAGGTCTCAAATAGAAACTCATAGCTCTCTATTCATGGAGTGCAAGGGTTTGTAATGGAAGCCCTTAGATTTGACCTAGTTTGTGCCCATGCAAGTACACCATAAAATGAGAGATTCAAAGAGAAAAATCAAGAATACTAGTCTCCATGATCATCAAATATGCATGCAAATGAAAATGAAAGTAGATCTAAGCTAGATGGATTAAGCTATATGCAAGAAAGAAAATAAAAATGATGATGCAATGCTTCAATATGAGAGATCTAAGAATACCATAACTCCAAGATTCCAAGATACTAAGATGCCAAGACTCCAAGAGGATGATGATGCAAAAGATGGATGATTAAATGAGAAGGAGAGGGCTCCTTATAAAGGATTTTAGAAATGGATGGATGATCAAGATTAAGAGGCAAAAATAAATGAGCAATGGTGGAGATTAAATCTTGGTTGATCCATGTGGTTAAGATTCTCAAGAGGCAGAATCAATGGACATGATTAAGAGGCAAAAAGATATGTGGAAGAGATTAAGAGGCAAAAACCTTTTTCAAAAAGTCAAAAGATTCTATCTCATAGGAAAGTGCACTTTACTTTATTATTTTTATTTATTATTATTTATTTATTATTTTTAGCAAAGTGGGTTCCAATATTTAATTAAAAGATTTTTTATTTATTTAAAAGAGATTTATTCTTTTAATTAAAATGAGATTTAAAATAAATGACTTGATGATTTAATTAAATGATTTTTATTAATTAAAAGAGATTTTTATTTAATTAAAAGGGATTTTTATTTAATTAAAAGAGATTTTTATTTAATTAAAAGGGAGCAAGTTCTCTCAATTAAATAAAACTTGGGAAACATATTAAAATATTTCAATTAATTACAATTTGATCAAATAAATTGATTTGAATTAAAAATATTAAAAATCATTGATTCAAAAAAATTGATAAATTGATTCCAACATTGGTAAATTGAAGAATGAGGGCCCAAAGTCTAGGCGACCATTTTAGGGTGCATACATTTTCCGCTCTTTGGGTAATGTGTGATCATTCTGGGAACACATGTAGCCAAAGAAAAATTGAAATGTGAGGTCGATTTGGGATCACAAAACAATCCAAGTGTGTGATCATTCTAGGAACACACTAGGATAAAGATAAGCTGATTGAAAAAGACAAGGCCAACACCATTGTAAATAGGTAATTGTCAAGTCTCAAATAAGAGATAAGAATCTCAATCAAGAATTGAATTGATAAAACTGAATCAAAGACAATTTGATAGGTACTGCTCCCTCGTTATCAAAATTGAAATGAGATAGAGGAGAAATAGTAAATCAATAAATTTGATCAAACCGAACTAAGGATAAGGTTCTTGATGCAAGATGAAAGATATAAGAATCATAGAACCAAGGTAGATCATGAAAGATTATGCCCCAAGATTGAATTAGAAGAAAAGAAGTTTGAAAGTGAATGGAAGATCGAAGGTTGGAAGAGGTGGAAAAAAATTTAGAGAAGAAAGAGAATTTGCCTCAAGATAGAGAATGCCTCAAAATCAATCAACTGTTTAAGATAGGAAATTTCAATTGAGATGACGAAAGAAGAATAAGGAAATGAAGATTGAACGTGATCACAATTGATTAAGTGTCCAAAAGAAAGAAGAAGGAAAACCCTCTCAAACTCTTAATGCATCCTATAAATGCAAATTAACATGAAGTCTAACAATGCAAGCTACATGAAAATGCAAAGGTGTACTTGCAATAGAGCAACTATAGGATCTTTTGTTCATCATTCATTAGAGAATGTCAAAGAACTTATTTTCATCATTGAGCCATTATTAACGGACATTGGAAAATCACATAACCATCACTAGTCACGAGTGCAACTGTGAAGATATGAATGTGATTTATATTGAATTGGAATGTGGAAAGATTCTAACATAAGCATCAAAGACATAAAGGTCAAGATGACTTCGATGTTAGCTTACCTAATTTAATGTAGCAAAACCATGCTCGCATCAAGGCATAGATGCTGGGATGACCATAAGAATGATTGTGCAAAAACAATCAAGGATGATGCCTCAAATCTCCTAAGTGTTTCAAGGGAAAAACAAGAGACACTCAAGAGCTTCAAGAACACACCCACAAGAAGAAGGAAAATAAAAACATGCCCCATGTCCCAAGTCCTCTAGCTATGCATCATGGAGAGACTTATTAGACAAGGAAACTCAATGAAAATCAATAATAGTCAGCACATAAAGAAAAGATCATGACATAGCTCAAGCATCAAGTGTTGCGTTTAAAAATTTAATTGTGTTAACTGATACTGAGTTTCGAGAATAAGGATCGAATTCTTGCAAGCAGGTAAGATCACATGACAAAACTAGGGAAGACCAAACCAATAAGTGTTGAAAAACACTCGACACTGGGGGGTGTGTTGAAAAACACAATTGGGGAGGTGTTGAAAAACACCGTTTGTGAGGTGTCCTATAGAGAAACGCATCCAAGAGACCAAAGCTAACATAGTTATGCCCCTCGACAAAGACAAAGACCAATTCCAAAACAAGGACAAGGCATGATGGAAAAAGGCTAAGTGTCAAGGACGCGTGCTAAGAAACAAAGGTGCAAAGGCCTCAAGTAGCACCTATTTCTAGGTTTTCACCACTTGGATTTTATTGCAATTTTTCTTTTTTTTCTTTTTTTTTTTAGGACTTTTTATAATTTTTTTGTATTTTTTCTACCAAGGCACTTGTTTCCAAGTTTTCACCAAGGCAATTTTTCTTTTTTTTTTTGAATTTTTGATTTTTTTGCATTTTTGGAATATATAATTTTTTTGAAGATACATCAAAGTGTCTATTACTATATATTCATTAAGATGATCATTTTTTTAGGGCATTTTCCAATTTTTAGAATTTTTAACAATATACCATTTTTTTGGATTTTTTTAGGATCATTAAGTATGTACAAAAGATGCCCCTAGACAGAATAGGCATCATGAATAGAACTTCTTCAAGTGCAAGACATTGATAGGATTAGGGAGTTGCTCTCCCTTTGTAGTAGATAATAAATAAGCACCTGTCCCAAAAGCTATTGTAATGATGTAAGGTCCAAGACAATTAGGTTCAAACTTACCCTTTTGATCTCTATGCTATTGATTCTTAGGTTTTTCACGTAGGACACGATCTCCCACTTGGAATTCTCTAGGGAAAACCTTTTTGTTCAAGGCTTTAGACATGCACTTTTGATAAACCCTCATATGGTCAAATGATACTTTACGTTTCTCATCTAGAAGTTCTAACTCTTGAAGTCTCATGGCACGGTAGTCTTCATTTGTAACTAGACCTTTGAGGGAAACTCTAAGTGAAGGAATCTCAACCTCCAAAGGTAACACTACTTCAGCACCATAAGTAAGGGCAAAAGGAGTAGCCCCTATAGGAGTACAAATACTCATTCTATAGGCCCATAAAGTTAGATTTAGCTGTAAGTGCCAATCTCTACCATTCTTATGAACTATTCTATGTAGGATTTTGAGAATGGTTTTGTTTGAAGCCTTTGTTTGACCATTTCCTTATGGGAAGTAAATGGAGGACCAATGTTGTTTTATCTTGAAATTCTTGCAGAGTTGTTTAAGGTCCTTATTTTTGAACTGACCTCCATTGTCAGTGATTATCTCTGAAGGTACTCCATATCGATAGATGATATGGTTCAAAATGAATAGAGAAACTATCTTGCCCAAGGCAACAGAAAGTGGGATAGCTTCTACCCATTTAGTAAAGTAATCAGTAGCGGTGATGATAAACTTGTGTCCACTTGATGAGTTGGGATGAATCTGCCCAACAAGATCAAAGGCCCAGCACTGAAACAACCAATGAGATATAGAAGGAATAAGCTCCTTGCCTGGAGCATGTATTAGGTTACCATGTTTTTGACACTTTTCACATGACTTTGCAAAAGCTACTGCATCAATCTACATTATAGGCCAATAGTACCCCACCCTAAGCAACCTTCAGGCAATGGAAAGACCATTGGAATGTCCCCCATAGATGCCCTTGTGAATGTCAACTAACACTTGATCAAACTCTTCCTTCTCTAAGCATCTAAGAAGTGTCCCATCTAGACCCCTCCTATACAAATCACCAAAGATAAGGGTGTGGCGAGAGGCATTTCAGGTAAGGTTTCTGCATTCAGATCAGTTAAAGGATTTAGGAATAATGCCATCATAGAGGTATTAGTAAATGGCACCATATCGGGATGACTCATGGCCAACAAGGGTACAAACAACTTGGCTTTCTTGGGAGTCATAGATAGGATAGTGTAGCTCTTCCACCAAGAATTCAAATCTAGATTCATGTTCCTCTAACTGAAGGAGTGAAGCAAGTGTAGCCATGGCATCAACTGCTTTGTTTTTTTCTCTAGGGATTTGTTGAAACATGACAAATGTGAAGTATCATCTCAAGGAATCAACCATTTTCTTATAAGGTACCAATTTTTCATCTTTGGTTTGATATTCTTCATTAACTTGGTTGATTATTAGTTGTGAATCTCCATAAATATGTAACTCTACGATTCTCCATTCTATGGCCATCTTAAGTCCATTTGTCAAAGCTTCATACTTAGCAATGTTGTTTGTGCATGGGAATAATAACTTGTAAGACTTAGGAATCATGTACCCATGAGGAGAAACAAACAACACACCAGCTCCTAAACCATTTTGCATAAAAAATCCATCAAAGAACATCTTCCATGTTCTTTCAGTCATGTACATGAGATGCTCATCTGGGAAGTCAACTTGAATAGGTGCATTATCTTAAATTGGGAAATCAGCCAATTGATCAGCTATAGCTTGTCCTTTTATGGCTTTACGCTTAATGTACTCTATGTCAAATTATGAAAGTATCATCATCCATTTAGGAAGTCTACCTGTGAGAATAGCCTTACTGAGTAAATACTTGATTGGATCAATTTTTTCTATGAGGTGTATTGTGTGCACAAGCATGTAATGTCGAAACTTTTGGGAAGCAAACACCACTGCAAGGCAAGCTTTTTCAATACTAGTGTAATTAACCTCATATGAAACAAGAGTATGACTAATGTAATATATTGCTCTTTCTTTCCCATTTTCATTAAGTTGTGCTAGTAATGCCCCCAAGGAAGATTATGTTGCTGAAACATATAGGATAAGTGGTTTCCTTGGGATAGGAGACATTAAAATAGGAGGATTGGCCAAGTATTTCTTGATTTGGTCCATGCTCTTTTGACAATCCTCATTCCAAACACATTTGACTCCCTTATGTAAGTTCTTATTGAAAGGTTGAGCTCTATCTGCCAATTGTGAAATGAACCTCCTTATAGATTGAAGACATCCCTGAAGACTCCTCATTTGACTAATGTTTTTAGGAGGTGGCATATCCATGATTGCTTGGACCTTTTCTGGGTCTACCTCTATTCCTTTTGCTGAAATGATGAATCCTAGAAGTTTCCCAGAGGTGACACCAAATGCACATTTTTAAGGATTTAACCTTAATTGAAATTGCTCCATGCGATCTAGAATGACTTCTAAATCATCTAAGTGTGTGTCTCTTTTCTTAGAGTTGGCCAAGGTGTCATCCACATAATCTTCCATATTTTTATGCATCATGTCATGAAAAATAGTTGTCATAGCTCGTTGATATGTTGCTCCTACATTTTTTAATCCAAAAGGCATAACATTCCAACAATAGGTACCCCATGCACAAGTGAATGCAGTCTTTTCTTGATTTTTGGGAGCTATCTTGATCTAATTATATCCAGAAAAACCATCCATTAAGGAATAGATCTCATAACCTGTAGTCATGTCCACTATCATGTCTATATTGGGGAGTGGAAAATCATCCTTTGGGCATGCTCTATTGAGATCTCTAAAGTCTGTGCAAACACAAATGGATTTGTCATGTTTGGAAATTGGTACAATGTTTGATATCCATTCAGCATAGTCAATAGCTCTTATGAATCCTACACTAAGTAGTTTTTATAATTGTTCTTTAACAAGAAGAGCTATGTGAGGATGCATTTTTCTCAATTTTTGTTTAACTGGTTTGATACCCGGAGCTATGGACAAGTGATGCATGATAAGATTAGTGTCCAATCCTGGCATATCTGAATAAGTCCAAGAAAATTTGATCTTCTTTCTTTGTACGAACTTGATGTATGCTTCTCTTTCTTGTATTTTTAAGGATTGAGCCAAATGTACTATTTGTGGAGCCTTATCTGTACCCAAATTGACTACCTATGTTGGCTCGATAAGCACCGAAGATCTATCTTGAAAGTAGCTTGGGAGATGATCAAGTACCTCATCCTTAGGTGCCTCAAAGAGGTTTTCACCCTTGGATACGTCATTTATTTTTACTTTTTTAGGTTATGACACCGCCACACAGTGGTTTTCACCATCAGAACTCTTATTCTTTTTTTCTTGTCTTTTTATTTTATGACTAAGGTACTTGATGTCTAGCTCTGTTATGCTGGTAGTCAGTTCACTAGTGGAAGAGACTATAGGCTCAATGGCATTCATGTAACAAGTTATCTCATAGTCATTTTGGAAGGTTAAAAGTTGAGGCTCTTAATAGTGTTGGGACCAATTAATCAGGTTAGAGTCAACAAGGGGTAAGTCAATGACTGGTTGAAGATTGTGAATGTGATTGGTATTATCTCTAGTGACCGAAGAGTCAGAATCTGTTAGGTATCCCTCTAAGCTACCCAAATTAGAATTCATCCTAACAAGTGAAGAATCATCCACTAAAGAAACATATGAGTTCAAATTTTCTAATCCTACACATGACTCGTCAGCTACCTTGGGTTGAAAACTATAAGTGTGAATAACATCAACATCCTTGTCAACTGTAGAAGGCTCTGAGAGAGAGTCTCATTCATACTCATATGAATCTATTTCTAAATCTTGACTAGGATGTTTACACCATGAAGGCTTGGGACATCTTGATGTAGAAGCTCTGATATCATCAAGGGTAATATATCTCTCTATCAAATGAACAATATTCTTACATTGACGTTCTCTAATGGGATCTTCTACATCTAATTCTTCTTGTTCTACATTTGCAACTGTCACATGAGAAACTAGATCATCTGAATCTCCCCAAAGGAGATTGGTGGAAGGGACCCAATCTTCACACATATCCTGTTGATTTGTGAAATTGGGTATATATTTCATTTCATCTTCACTATCTAACTTATCAAGGATAGGAGTAGTGTTCTTGTTATGATTCTCAAATCCTAGGCCAACCATCTTCTTAGACTTGCGTCCAAAAAGAGCATGATTGAGAGGTTCAGCTCTAGCATCCAATCTATGACTAAGAGGGCCATGTCTAGGATAGCCCATATTTTTAACAAGAGTATACCTTCTTCCATAGGCCTTATGAGAGGGAGAGAAGTTCTCATTGTGCATGTATTTTTCTTCTCTATAAATCTAGTCTTTAACAACCACCTCTTATTTCTCATCTTGTATAGGCACTGAAGACTCTACAAATGTTTCAAATAAATTCATAGTAGAAGAGGAAGGTTTCATCTCTTGTGAAGGTTTTCCATAAGACCTAGGTGAAATTGGAAAATTTGTGAAGGAGTTGAGTTAATACCCCCCTACATAAAGATCTATTGTGTTGAACTTGTCTTTGCACTCCGCTAGGGTCACATTGAAATCTTTGGCTTCTCTATTGAGGGGAACATGAGTCTCTACTAAAATTGAACTGACATATAAATTGCTATCCCTAGGTATACAAAATTCTACTCCATTGTAGGGGAACTTAACACATTGATGGTAGGTGGATGGCACTGCTTGCATATCATGAATCCATGGTCTACCAAGTAAGATGTTGTATGCAAGGGGACCAACATTAACAATTTGGAACAATATATATTTCTCAACAGGGCCAATCCTGACAGGAAGGATGACCAACCCCTTGGAACTTCTTTCTGGTATCTATTATATGTTCTGAATAACCCAATATTTTTAAAAGACTCAAGGTACAAATATTAAGCCCTACACCCCCATCTATCAACACATGCCTGATATGAGTTTTGTGGATCATGACTTCAATGTGAAGGGCAAGATTGTGTGGGTGGCTCAAAGCTTTGTCATCTTCCTCTGAAAAGGTTAGGTAATGAGGGCTGGCAAGATGATTTACCATATTTTGGAATTGATCAACATCTAAATTGTTAGGGACATTTGCCACATGCAATGCATCCTCAAGGACTTGTTTGTGTCTTGGGGACAACTCTAAGAGCTCAAAGATCAAGAATTGAGCTAGGGTTCTTTGCAACTGGTCAACAAGATTATAGCTCAATTTGGGATTAACTGCTAGTTTTGAGGTGGCATTCTTGGATGCCACTTGCTTTGGTTTACTAGATTGATTTGAGTTGGGTCCTCTAAACACCCTCAATCCTACATGCAGTTTCAACCATGGTATCACAGGATTAAAAAATCATCTTCCTAACTTCATACCACATTTTAGGAATCAAGTTTCTAACAAGAATGTCAATCTTTTCATCTTCGAGAATGGTTCTAGAATATTGAGAGCACTGTTGTCTCCACCTTTGTAAGAAGGTAACAAAGGATTCCCCTTGATTTTGTTTTAAGTTACATAGGTCCAACATAGTGACAGATCTTGGAAGATTGTAAGAAAAGTGTTGAACAAGTCTATGAACAAGCTCTTTGAAAGTCTTGACGGGGGGATTTATGTTGGTGAACCACTCCATTGCATGACCTTTAAGGCTCCTTGGAAATAATCTCATAAGGTATGAATCATCTTGATGGAATTCAAAACTCATAGTGTAAAATTGGCACACATGATCATGTGGATCTCCACTACCATCATACTTGTCATATCGAGGGATTTCAACCTTTCTTGGAAAGTCCTTCATACTCAAACTCCTATCAAAAGGATTGGGACAAATTGAATCAAGATTGAATGAAATTTTGGGTGCCTTCATCTCTTCTATCATTTTCTTCATTTGTTTGATGTCTTCCTCTTGAGAAGGATCTTGCTTCTTGATCTTTTTATCCACATCAAAGTTGTAGGGGACTCTAGCACCCTTGTTGATTAAATTCTCCAAGAACTTATCTTTTTTTTGTTCCACATACTTTTCTACATACTATTGGAAGAGTGGTTCTTGTTACATTTTCATGAAATCTTGAGTATCAAAGTCAGAACTTGAACTACCACCTCCATATTGTGAACCATGATTAGTTCCTAGAAGGCATTGGTCTCCTATAATGTTCATATTGTGGAGCCCTTCTTCCTCTAGGGCTAGGAGATCTTGAAGATGTTGAATGGCTTGAGTGCCTTCCACTTCATGGAGTCTTAGGAGGTAAGGGTGGAGGAGAGTTGTTTCCACCACCAACACACATGTTGTTGTATTGAGAATTAAGTTGTTGAGCCAAGAACTTATCTCATGCAGTTTTCCTTTCCATTTCCAATAAAGCTTTTCTTTCAGACTCTAGGAGTCTAAGTTTCTCTTCCTTTATAGATTGTTCATCTAGGAAGGCTTTCTTTTCATGCTTGATTCTTTTGAGTTTGTCACTTGTGTATCTTGGGGTTGTTTGGAGTGGTGAACTTGGTCTACAATGCCTGAACAAGTCATTGGTATGTGCTGCATTCACATAAGTATCATAATGTCCATTGTCTTGGCTATCATGTTCGGATTGCTCTTCTTGACAAGACTTACTCATTTCTCTTTTAGCCCTTTGATGTGCACCCAAATATCTAGTTGAGATAAGGGATGAGTCCAGTTGATTGTCATGAGAGGAATTACCAAATATAATGTTGTCTCTATGTCTTTCATATATGTTGTCAAGACTTTTATCCATCTCTTCCCTCTCTCTTCGAGTCATGGTGTAACTCATATCCATATCTAGATGAGAAGGTGCTAAGGGTGTGTTTAACTCACTAGAATTTCTCTTGGGATCAAACCAAACTTTAGAGGTTTTCCTAGGGGATTGATCAAAGATGGGCTGTTTTCCCTTACGTCTTTGGTGAGTTTGAACTAAGGGTAATTGGTCAAAGACTACTTGAGGTCTTTTTCCTTGATTTACTTGATATCTTGTTGTAAATGGCATGAAAGAAAGGATCCTAGATGATAAGATGACCCTAAGAAATGTTGGTAGAAAACTAGGATAGTAAAAGCATTCAATTGTCCAAAAGAGAGGTGATAAGATAAATTTTTTTGAAAAGGGATAATTCAACACTACCATAGAGGTGTCCAATAATTGGGTGAATACCCTAACACATATGGATCAGGAGGATGATCTTACCCAAATTATAATTGATTGAAATTGATTTTGTATGGAAGTGAATTGGACAAGAGATTACTAAAACTCTCTAAGCGTGATATCAAAGAATCCAAAGGTTTCTCTTTCTCAACAAGAATTATTTCTAACTTACTAATTCCAAGCAAGGTCACTTGTGAAATCAAAAATTACTAATTCAAGAGGTCAAGACACAAAGACCTAAGGTGAAAATAGGCTTCTAATAGTATGGTAGAGAACCTACAATAATTTGGATTGACCAAGGAAAACTAAAAAGTGACACGGAATAGCTTTGGATTGCAAGACAACAAGATAACTCTATGTGATAGTTCACAAGGTAACAGGATGATACAATGTTTTTAAGTGATATTTTGCACAAAGCAGTGCGATAGTTTGTAGGCAGGGGATGCAACAATATCCAGGCTAGTGGTGTGATGAAAAATCAAGCACAAAATATCGCATGATAAAACTCAAAATAGTGATCCAATGATTATTCAGTATCATACGACTCTGAACCAGTAAGTGTATAAAATAGGATCAGGCTACTTGACAGCAAGTTTGACAACTCAAGACCTCAATTTTTGTTTGTTTTAAAAGATCAAGTAAGTACATCAATAGATTTTTATCATTGATCAAGCACATAAGATAGCAATCAAGGAGTTCAAGCAAGCAATTGTCTTCAAACAATGAGCAAGAGATAAAGCAACCTTGCACATGAACAAGAATAGTGACTTAGTATGCTACTCCTTAAAGATTCTACTTGTGTATGTTCTTAAAATGTTTTTCCAATCATGCACATAGTCCTAGCAAAGAAAAAGTTGGTTTCACTATGGTTCATAGTAATGGTTTGACTCTGCAACTTTTGTAATCTCAAGAGGGAAAACTCCAATCTAGGCGCACTAGATTTTTGACACATTCTGAGAATTTAATTAATCAGAGATGCCGAGGAGATCTGACAGCCCAACAAGAAACTACACCCATGGAGATTTCTTCCACAAGGACATTTATATAGCAGTTATCACTACCATGAAAAAAATAGCTATTACTGCTTGAGGTTCCATCCACGTGGTTTACCCAATAAAGGAAGTGTCCACTATGGTTAACCCTCTCTAACAAGGTGACTCAGAAAAAAGACCACATGGGGACTTGGTTTAGATTCAAGGATCTAAGTTTCTAATACTACCCAAAAAGGGAGTAGAGCATAATCCTCTAGCCTCTTCACTTCACCCAAACATAGAAAACAGATTAATCCAACATGCTAAGACTGAAATTAACCTCACCAAGATCTATAGTGTCAACAACTTGTGATCTATCAACCCCTCCAGAGAGAGAATGCATCAACCAAAAGATGAGGACACAAATCAAGGGAATGTGAGATAATCTCAATATCCTCCCTACCTACAAGGGGATCTATTGTCAAGAAGAGCCTCAAAAGAAACCCAATCTCTCAAGATCACCACAAATAGTGTTCATAGGGCCTAATTACTATGTGAAACACATATGCAAAAAATGTAAATCTATGTTCTTTTTAGAGCACCAAAGTGAAGTGTGATCTATGAAAGCAATAAACACTCAAGCTAGACACATGAGAGATTCATTTTATTTACAAAATCTAAATGTTATATAAATGCAATAAAATACCTCAAGTCCAATGCAACACACTTAGTAGATTTTTGTTGAGCTTTTTTTTGTGCAAGTCACGAACTCTCCAACAAGTAAACAAGCAAACAAACAAATAAGATATGCAATGTATATCCAACTTATGCAAACCCTAGGGTTAGATCTGAAAATAAATTTTTAGGAGCAATAATAGCCAACAAGTAATCCAGATGACAACTCATCATGCATTGAACCATAAAAAATAAGTGCATTCTCATCACAAAATTTTATTTTTTTTGCATTTGACCTAGTCAACAAGATATAATTTTTTTGATATGATTTTGGCTATATAAATAGAAATTCAAAATAGATACCCCTACTAAAAAATAGAGAGCTTTCAAAAACTGTAAAATTTTTGGAAAAATCTCTTCATTTGTGCCCTAGAGACCCATTTTATGAAAATAGACCACTTTTTGTTAATCAAGTATTTGAGCTATGATATTGCATCCAAATTTAAAACACAAAGAATGGATCCCCTGTTAAATTAGAATAGCTTTTCAAAAAAGTAAATTTTTTTGAAAAATATGCTAATTTGTGCTAAAAATTAATTTTTAAAAAAAAATTATAAAAAATAAAAAATATCTCAGAAAATTCTAAATTTTTTATTGGAGCTTCCCTGATATGTCATCAACTTGCAAAAAATGTTTCAAACCAAAAAACCACGTCGTTTGGGAGATATGATCAAATATTTGAAAATCTAAAGTTTTAGTCTCCAAGCAAATCTACACAAGGGGGTTAGCTCCAAAAATAACCAAAACAAGCATATAAAAGTGGGATGCCCCATGGTGGGTGCTAAAAAATGTGCGCTAAAATGTTGTCACACTTCTATGAGTCATTATATCCAAGATCTCTCAAGAATAAGGTCTCAAATAGCAACTCATAGCTCTCTATTCATGGAGTGCAAGCGTTTGTAATGGAAGCCCTCAGATTTGACCTAGTTTGTGCCCATGCAAGTACACCATAAAATAAGAGATTCAAAGAGAAAAAACAAGAATACTAGTCTCCATGATCATCAAATATGCATGCAAATAAAAATGAAAGTAGATCTAAGCTAGATGGATTAAGCTAGATGCAAGAAAGCAAATTAAAATGATGATGCAATGCTTCAATATGAGAGATCTAAGAATACCATAACTGCAAGATTCCAAGATGCTAAGATGCAAAGACTCCAAGAGGATGATAATGCAAGAGATGATGATGCAAAAGATGGATGATTAAATGAGAAGGAGAGGGCTCCTTATAAAAGATTTTAGAAATGAATAGACAGTCAAGATTAAGAGGCAAAAAGAAATGAGCAATGGTGGAGATTAAATCTTAGTTGATCCATGTGCTCAAGATTCTCAAGAAACAAAATCAATGGACATGATTAAGAGGAAGAAAAATATGTGGAAGAGATTAAGAGGCAAAAACCTTTTTCAAAAAGTCAAAAGATTCTATCTCATAGGAAAGTGCACTTTACTTTATTATTTTTATTTTTTACTATTGATTTATTATTTTTAGCAAAGTGGGTTCCAATATTTAATTAAAAGATTTTTTATTTATTTAAAAGAGATTTAATGTTTTAATTAAAATGAGATTTAAAATAAATGACTTGATGATTTAATTAAATGATTTTTATTAATTAAAAGAGATTTTTTTTAATTAAAAGAGATTTTTATTTAATTTAAAGGGAGCAAGTTCTCTCAATTAAATAAAACTTGGGAAATATATTAAAATATTTGAATTAATTACAATTTGATCAAATAAATTGATTTGAATTAAAAATTTAAAAAATCATTGATTCAGAAAATTGATAAATTGATTCCAACATTGATAAATTGAAGAATGAGGGCCTAAAGTCTAGGTGACCATTTTAGGGTGCATACACAAACAACAAAACCGTTGTCTTGTAAATGAAATTTACAAGAATTAAAGTTTATGTATCACCATTCATATTTCATTATTTCCTTCCAAATAAAATATCAATGCAAATTTGACATTTTTATTTTCTATATATTTTCTAATTGAATAGAAGAAAATAAGTTAATTTTGAAAATCCATATTTATGATTTCTTTCAGGATCCCAAATATTTATAGAGAGAAGTCATTCAAAAGTAATTCATCTTGATTTCTTTCGTCATTGACATGTGGAATTTCATTTTAGGTGGGCTTTCTCATTATTTGAGCCCAAATTCAGTGTATGTAGAATTAGTTTTGCAAAATTGGCCATGTTGATGATGATTATGAAGAAGATTTGAAAATTTTGCACCAATCTGAATTGGATCAATCATCATTTTCAAATCTTATTCATCAATCACCTTCAACCATTTTCCAATAGATGAAAAATATATGGTGAGTGAGAGGAAGAAAATTACCAATCATTTTCTTTGTCATCAATAATCTGAACAATGGATTTTGGATATCCGGGCCTGAGATGAGCATCTTAAGAAGGGTTATGAGAAGAGGGCAGTGATTCAAGTACAAAACTTTGACCATCTTACACATTGGCAGAAATAGATTTAAGTATTTTCTAACAATATATTGTATGTGGTGTTATTTGTGTTATTCAAAATTGAATCTTTCTATGACCTCTTGTTTACAAGTATTGTGCTGCAAAGATTGTTTCTTCATAATAGTATGGTCCTAATTAGATTGATCATCTTTTGATGATTAGTACAAGAGAGCTAGTGATTGCATGTTGACATTTGGAACTATGTATGGCATGATAGTTTGAATAGTTGAACACATAGTCTGTACAAATGTAAATCTGAATAGTACTTTCTTGCTGCTCTCATGCCTCTCAAGGCTTACATAGACTCAAACTAACTCCCCTAACCGATCCAAAGTGGTTGGATCCTCTAACTATGTAACTAATCCTTATTTTTGTAATTTCCCTCCAAGTACTCTCGACTGTTGCTATTCAAATATTTGAATTTTAAATTTAATTAAACTCTCCATACTTTAGGACTTCAAGCCATGTTACATTAATAGATTGTCTTATTACATCATATTGGCTTCAAGCCATGTTGCATTAATAGATTGACCCCTTATCCTTCATCCTTGACCCCTCATCCTTCATGCTTCATAGGCCATCCGTGTGACCCCTTTAATGTCATCGTATTGATTCATATTGGTTATAATATTATGTTCATATCATTAATAATATATCAATATATTCATAATATATATTATTTTTAAAATAAATGAATACGTTGTCAATTTTTTGACCCACAAAGACTGTACAGTTCGACAATAATGTTATACTCTCGATATAATTAACCATTGATATTTTGAGCAACTGACCTTAAATTTCAACGTGAATGCTATACTGTTGACATATTGATCGATCGATATTTTGACCATTTGTGGTAAAAAATGAAGAAAGATATGTCAGCTATTTACACCAACCATACAATTATTTTGACCAACATTGGTCAAGCTTAATGAAAGATATGTCACACATTCTACATGATTGAAGTGATTATATCGACATCGGATTAGTCAGATATTTGACAACTATAAGAGTCAAATATTTGACAACAATTTAAGGTGTTGAATAAGTGATGAAGAAAGTTTGACAATAATAATAGTCATTTGGTCGACCAATGTGCATCAAAAAATTGACTAATTCACATAAAATAATCAGGAGAAAATTTACTAGTTTTTAGTGTGGTATGGCCTTAGGTGTCTTTACTACACCCAAAATTGACTTGTGACAGTGCTCTACACCTTTGTAAGATCCTGCAACAAATCACAAGTTACTATCCTCCTTGAGGGTTCTATATCATTTTGGTAGAAACCCTATCATCATGACTTAATCACAAAATAGGAACCTAGGTTGGGAAGGGGATGGAAATGTTCCAAAAGACTCAAATGTCTCTTATAGAAGTGACCCAAAAACCCTTAGTATGGTTAAGGATTCAAACACCAATTTTGGCCATTAGGCTTGCCTAGCTTGTAGCCTTGTGAGTGAAGTTTTTAAGGATTGGTTCTAGATTTTCCCAAGGGACTCCCTAAATAAATTATAGATTCATCCACCCTTTATTGAGATGTGCCAAATCCCCAAGGAAAGCCCTCCCAACTTGCATAGGCACCACCAAACTAATTCTAATCCATCAGACCTAATAGGGATAAATAGACTTGGTTGCTTAAGGAAGTCTTCACCAGTCGGAATCCCTAGACAAGCCATTGATTGGAATGATATTAGAGACCCCTAAGAGACCAAAATCCACAACTAGATTTCTTTTATCCACCCCTAAGTGCTACTGTCACTTTATCTTTCATACACTGACATACACTGGTCCAACCACATAGAGATGCTTGGACTAGGGCTTGCATCCAAAAATAGTAGATCTAACTACCTATTCCCAAGCTCTTGGAATATTATAATACATTGGCCCTAATTTTATTTATCTAAGGGACATGATATTACCACTGTGAGAAAGCAAGTTAGGGCACGATGTTGGTGAAATGTTGGTTCAGGAGGGTTTCTTGTGCACCTGGTGAAGAAATACTTTTATCTCCCAACTTCGATCTCCAAATTGACTCAAACAAAATGAATTGGGATCCTAATTCATGATAAGATAAAATTATTCAAGTCTCCTTCTACAAGCAAGTGCTAATCCATACACAATCGATTACCAGGCTAGAATATAAGGAAAATAAGGTAGTTTTACTAGTACATTTAAGACCTTTTTCTGACAGCTAACTATCACAATTCTGACAATATACCATCGATCATGCAATACCAGCCACCATCATAGTTTTATAGTAAAAAAAAATGATAGCTACAATGGGCGTCATAATTCTAACACCACATCCGTCAGAATATCCATCCAAAAAGGCACTGGCCAAAATGGAAAACATGTCGTCGGTCTATTTGACGCTGTCGCAATTTTGACCGATAGTCATCATTTGTAGTTTTCCTAATGATGGTCACTGTTGCAATGGCGACAAAAATGCATTGGAGATACTGGCCATGTGATGACTAGTTGTCAAACATTTTTGATAGATAGCCATCATTTTTAGTTTTTTCGACGGTGATGTACATGCGACGACTAGCTAGCGGATATTTCTAACAAATAGTCATCTTTGGATTTTTTTGCTGATGGTGGTGTTGTACATGTGATGGCTAGCTATCAAATGTTTCTAACAGGTAGTCATCACTTTTAGGTTTTTACTGATGGGGGTGTTATACGTGCGATAGCTAGCTGTAAGATTTTTCTGATAGATAGCCATCACTTTTAGGTTTTTGCCGACGGTGGTACTGTACATGCGATGGCTAGCTTTCAGATGTTTCTGACAGATAGCCATTGCTTATGTTTTGTCATAGTAGTTGCAATGACAATCACCATTTTAATATATATATATATATATATATATATATATATATATATATATATATATATATATATATATATATATATATATATTTTGATCAGGTTGGTATCAATTCAAAATGGTATTCTTGTAGATCTGGTTCAAGCTAGTTGTAGATCTAGTTCGAGCTAGTTTCATTACTTGTGGATCTGGACTTGCAAGGTGGTTTGGTGAGTCAAGGTCTTTTATTCCTGCTCATGGTTTTGTTATGTCATTCAGAGATGACTTTGTAGTAGATTTGGTAGGTGCTCATAGATTATTGAGACAAGTCTAGAGACTTAGATTTTGAATCTTGATCCGATCAAATCAAGATTTGTGACAGTGAATGCTCTAGCACAAGAAGCTAGTGCAGCTATCGGAGATGCATTCTTCCTAATGTGTTTGTGGGATGCAGACTTGATTGCATTCAAATTTGATTTGAGTGACTTCTTGACTTCTTTGGTCTGAATTGGATGTGCTTTGTTCCTACAAAGTGTAATAGTGACTTGACTTGGAGTTTGAGTAGACTATGCATTGATCGGTTTGAAGACAAAATCAAGCTACTCTTTGTGTTGTTTTTGAGATCGGGTTGTGACAAATCGATTGGATCATCTACCATTTTTGCCATAGTTTTGAATGAGTTAGATGTGATGTCGAGAGAGCAACTTGTAGAACTTGCACATTGGAGATTCGTAGATCACTATGGTGTCCATGATGACTTGGGAGAATTATTCTTCTTGGTGAACCGAGATGAGAGACTTGGATTATAGATTGGGTCATTTGATGTGACTTATGAGACATTGGATGCCTCTTTACAGTAGGTTCGTAGTGTGGTCTATGGTGTTTCCTTGCGACTGGGTTCACGGTGTAGTCTTTTGATTTGGTAGCCATTGAGATGGATCGATATGACTTGATCTAGGGTAAAGACTTCTTGAGGTGAGCTGAAGTGATCATTGCTCCTTGAAGTGATTGATGTTTCTAACAGTGTGATTTCTCACTATATTTTTTAAAAAGAAATATATATTTGTCGTACATAGATTGAGATCTTAAATTATTGAGCTTCTCTTTGTTTCAAGAATAATTTAACATTCTCTACTTAATAGGGCCAATGATGTGAAGGTGGAAGCTCATCTGGCCCCTCCCAGGATCCTCTTATGACCCTTTATGACACTTTAAGACCTCTAAGATGTATTCTTAGGGATCATAAAGGGTCATAAAGGGTCATAAGGGGTCCTGGGACACAACAGCTAAGAAACATAAATGTAGGCAACATGGTCACAATTTTTTGGAGACACAACATAATTAAATGCTATATCCAGATGATGCAACACAACCACTACTCTTGCAATTCTAAGTTGACACTATGGAACCCAAAAACTAAAGATGAGGAATCTATATATGGTTTTTGGATTCCATAATGTCAACTTAGAATTGCAGAAGCAATGGTTGTGTTGCATCATCTGGATATAGCATTCAATTATGTTGTGTCTCCAAATAGTTGTGACCATGATGCCTACATTTATGTTTCTCAACTATTGTGATATCTACATTTATGTTTTTTAGTTGTGCACATGCAACACAACTAGAATATGCACGGATAGAAGGTGGAGTTGAGAATACACAACATGTTTACATATTTTTAATAGGTCAAAATTACAATGTTCGTGATGGTCTATAACTTAAAATATGCAATTAAAGACCTCTATCAAAAATGCAAACCTGTTGTGTCTTTTGGCTCCACCTAATATCCTATGTATAAAAATTGAGATTAAATATTGAACTATTTGTCTCCTTCTGCATTGCTTGAAACTAAGAGATTTTCACAGTTAACATCTAAAACCATTATTGAACTTTTGTTATTATTAAAAATTGCACTAGCACTTGCACTGAAAGAAGGTGCAAGGGATACGTGGATGATTTGGATGTAAATTATTGTTCAAATCCTTGGTTCAAATCTCATATGATTCAACCTTTAATTCATGAATCTTTGTAGTGCTCATCTTATAGGTAGCCTTTGACTAAGGTTCAATTCTGGGTAGCATTCATGCTCCTTTGTTTCATGTACACCATCTCTATCAGAAAGTTTCTTCATGGATGGCATCCACTTTCTTCCCCACTACAACTATAACCACTATTCATTCTCCCACGGTCATTACTATCTTCTCTATTGATCAGACCTCCATTGCAATTTCTCTGATGATAATTTTCAAATTCACTATTTGGTATTCCTTCATCTCCCCTCAACTCCATCGCCTATGGTTACAAATCAAGTTCCAAGAATCAGAATGGCACATCTCATCATCACAACTAATCCACCTTAAACAATTGATTAACCATTCTAGACAAGATGATGATTTAAGGTTTTTTGTGAAGCTTCTAACTTGGTAGTTGCAATCAGCATTTGTATTACAAGTTTTGTTGTTGTTCAAGTAGTGTGTTTTAGAAAAGAACCCATTGAACATTCTAATACTAATTTCTCCCAAAATATGAAATACACTAAAATTTAGCAAAAATCCCTCCAACATTACAACAATGTATAAAAGGAAACTCAGTGTTTCTAGTAGCGATAAATAGATTTTTTGAGAAGAGTAGAAGAAACAATAATAGAAACAATACGCTTGGAGGGAGAAAACCCTATAGACTCATGACATACCTTTGTATGCAGCCCATTAACATTTCAAATGCAAGAATGAAAGAAAACATGGAACTAAGCTCAAACACATGTAAATAAACATCAGTCATTATCAAATAAACATTGAGAAATAAACATCAGTCATTATCAAATAAGTTGCATAAATGAGAATCATTTTTTTTTGGCTTTTTCTTTTTTTCTGCTTCCCTAAATTATTGCACAGGCATATCCATGTCGACATCATCATTTCTTCTCGGTCGTGCACGTGATCTCATTGTCCTTTGCAAAGGTTGTTCCTCTGCAATAACAAATAAAAGACATCAATTAAAAACATATTACCATAATTGGGGTTAATTTAAAAACATATTCATTATTGTTACAAGCATTTCAATACTTTAAAAAATATAAACGTGATGCTCTTTACCTTGTCCAACCACATCATCTTGTCTGGCGGCTTGCATCTCAACATGCTCATCAGGAACAACCTCTACATCCCCTACAACTGCAATACAAAATGTTTTATTAATCACAACACATTATAATTAGATTTTTATTACTATGCCAAATTCAATTTAACATGTTTACTTGTATTAAATATTCATTAATCAAAATTCAAATAGAAAATGTATACCTTGAGTATGAAAATTCATGTTCAAATCGATGCCTTTGTCGTGCTTGGATGGTGCAGTATCAATATCGGTAGGCTGCATTCCAATGTAAATAATTAGTACATTTATTGACAATATATACATATAAATACAAGAAAAATATTGAGAAATGTTAATCATCCAGTTTAATACATATAAATATATTCACTTTAAGGTTTTAAACAAATATATAATCATTGTTTCCTTAAAATAAATATATTCACTTTATGTTGAAACTTAACATCAAATACAGTAATTGGTAAAGTATTCAACTTGAAATAAAAAATCAATTGGCTTATTTACTTGATCAACAAATCTAGCAGAAGAACCTTGTGCACTCATTGCTCGGTATCGTTCAGCCA
Source organism: Chamaecyparis obtusa (assembly GCA_027943335.1). NCBI lineage: Eukaryota > Viridiplantae > Streptophyta > Pinopsida > Cupressales > Cupressaceae > Chamaecyparis > Chamaecyparis obtusa. The sequence continues at coordinate 809,419 of BSBK01003030.1, forward strand.
CAACTGTATAGCCTTGTTTGTATGCTATTTTCTTGTCCTCTTTTGTAATTGGTATTTTGAACTCCAAGGCCTGCAATTTTTCTTGGTATCGTGAATTTTTATTGTAGTGAATTTCATCAAAACTAAATTCATTGCAATTTATAAATATTTGCATACGATTTTTCATTTACTAATGTTTACAACTCGTGTAGCAAGTTTTGAATATCCGCCCGAGCCAAGCTTGTGTTGCCTTTGATGTGTCAAGCAACCTATGTGATGTTAGAAATATGTTAGATCACATAAGTACAAAGATTAAATAGTACATAATTTCATTATTAAGATTATCATGTACCTTATTTCCTTGGGTGATAGTATTCGTCCACTATGTCTTGTGCTTCTCTCAAGTGCATCCCTTTTAAGATTCTCCCACTCATTAATAGGAATATAGGGATGTCACTCATAATAAGGGTTGCATTTTATTTGGGACCTATAGTTGTACTTAATATACTTCAAAACATGGCCTTCTTTGTCAAGGAGTTTAAGTCTATGAAAGATGTCGGGTCCAAAAAGTGTTGTCATAGTGTCAATGAGTTTATTCTTTAACCCTTTATCTTGTGATTGCCACCTTTTAAGAAATAAAACTGTTAGATTCATAAATGAAGTGAAGCTACCTTTTAATATACTTGAAGAAAGGGATGAAACAAAATATGATCTTGCAATGAAATCAAAATATGATATCATGTGCGTATGGTTGGCCAAAAAATGCACAAATATTCATTATTAAGTTTTTCATAAAATAGATTATTCCCTGAAAGATAATAACGAGATTATTATAATTAGTTATTGAAAGGGACCACATAGGGGGTTAGTGTTTATTATGAGTATTATATTGTATAGTAAAAGAAAGGATCAATCTTTAAAGTGCCTGGAAGCTAGGCTACTCTCAAGGGAAGTCCATCTTCATTGCTCATGAGTAATTGATCATAATTATGTATTGTTCATGTACATTCAACATGAGTACATCCAAGAATTATCTCATCACCTCCTACATAAAATGAATCCAATATTACAAAATGCCCCCTAAAAAATAATATATAGTTCAAGTGAAATAAACACATGATAAATGAGAGAGAAAAAGAGGAATCTACTTACCAATAATAGGTGTTTCCATCTTATATGTGGTCATGCTATGTGTTTCCAACATTGCAGGTAGCAGTACCTCTCTGGATATGATCCTCGTAGTAGGTGGTGTACTCAACATAGGATCAATAGCATGTTAGAAAGTAAAGTCCACCAAGATAATTGAGAGGGGGGGGGGGGTGAATCAGTTATCTGATACTTATAACCTTTATCAATTTCAATAGAATTCAACCATGTAAGAAATGTAATTACCAACCATAGAAAGATATTCATACACAATAAAACAATGACACATGATATGTTGACTAGGAAACCTCTTGATCAAAGAGTAAACCCCGGTGGGAATGATGTCCACAAAGATGCACTAATATGAATATTCCTTGTGAAAGGATGGACTCTGTTAGGAGTCTTATGAAATACATTTAGTACATATGAATCCCGGTTAGGAGATTTTGAATCCCTCTTAAAAGATTCTAACCCTGTTAAGAGTTATGGAAGACAGAAGGACCCACTGCCCAAACAACTTCAAGGTAAGATCACTGAAGACACTGTCCAACTGACCTTAAGATTTTTCAATAGAATAATATGAAATATATTACCTCCTTCACTATGCCAAACCACACTCACTACTACACCAAATCTCAATTTCAGATCTCTGCACTTTGCATGTCTTCCTTCACAATTTCATTAGCTCTTTTCTTCACTTCATGCATACATTCACATTCAATCATAATATATTACTTTCACAACATCTCATATCACATATCAACAAGGAAAAACATTCCTTCCTTTATACCACACTCAAATAATTACAAATGAGTCGGCATACAATAAAAGTTTTCCACACGCTACATCAAAATTACACAAAACTGTCAGCTTCCAACTACAATAACTCTTCACTAGTGTGACCTCAAAGTTTGTGCTATCAACCACATCACTATCAATGTGTCTCAAGCTTCCCTTTAACTATGCAAAACCAAATTCTATCCCGATTAGGAGATATCATCTGGTTTCCAAAAATAGCTACTTAGGAAGACTGCTTGAATACTGCTTTCCCCAAAAAGCTCATAACTTTCATGAATGAATTAATTACTATCTGCGCTCTTAACCATAACCATATAACATATCAAAGAGTATATCCTCAACATCACATAGCTCCAACTACAATATACCATGTGCGCCAATCAAAACACTGTCTGCTTCTCTGCAAGTTTTCAGAAGGTCATTGTGTTGACATCAATGATAATCATAGTCATGAATGCAACAACAACTGCTACAGAATGACTACCAAGAATTCATAATTCATTCCTAACAATCTCCCCCATTGGCATTGATGGCAACATAGATGAAAAAACATCTGATGTTCCAAAAATCCAATACTGCAAAACTGCTGCTCTAGAAAAATATTTTCAAGTCCTCTTCATCAATCAAATCTTGCTTTGCTATCAAATCAATCTTAGTTTTTTCATTTATATTTCTCCCCCATTGACATCAATGATAGAAATTTCATCATTATTTCAACAAAAACTTAATGTCAAAAGACACTATTTAGAAAATACAATCACAAGAGTCCTCATGACTTAGCTCAGATACACATACTCCCGCATAGAGGAAGTACCAACATCCAGTCCAGAAGAAGAATACGGCTCATATACCACTGGACAGATGCAACCAAATGCATCATTAATTAAACATAGGTTGGGGCATAACCCCAAGCATACCTCTCAGATACTCAAATGTATCCTTAGGCAAAGGTTTAGTAAATATGTCTGCTATCTTCTCCTTTGTGCTTATGTACTCCAGTTTGACTTCTTTCTCAACAACTTTCTCTCTTACAACATGATACTTGATCTCTATATGCTTTGTCTTAGAATGTAATACATGATTCTTAGACATACTAAGTATGCTAGTGTTATCACAATGTATGACAACAGGCTTAACAAACTTAATTCCAATATCCTTCAGCATTTGCTTCATCCAAATTATCTAGTTACAATTGTTTTTTGCTACTATATATTTTGCTTCTTGCTTAGCCAAGAAACTAATCTTCCTCCAAGAAAAAAGGCTCCGCCACTGGTGATTTTCTTATCATCAACACTACCTCCCCAATCAGCATTTGTATATGCACATAGGGTAAAATCATCAGATTTTTCATACCATAATCCATAATCCATTGTACCTCTTAAATATCTCAGTATCCTTTTTACTACTGCATAATGTGATTCTCTAGGTTCAGCTTGAAATCTTGCTACAATTCCAATTGAATGTGCTATATTAGGTCTTGTATGTGTCAAATACTACAATCCTCCAATCATAGATCTGTATTTCTTCTGTTCAACTGCTGATGTTTCATCTATGCTAGATAGTTTATGTCCTGTAACCATAGGTGTTCCAACTAGTTTACAGTTCTCCATTCCAAATCTTTTCAGCAACATCATTCAAGTACTTTTTCTAACTTACATAGATACCATCATTGTTCTGTGTTATCTATAAGCCCAAAAAGTATTTCATCTCACCTATCATGCTCATTTCAAATTCAATTTTCATTTCATCAGTGAATTTGTTAGTAGCTTCATCTTCTCCTCCAAAAATAATGTCGTCAACAAAAATAACTACAACAAACAATCCATTTTCAATTTCTTTTGTGTATAGATTGCTATCAGCTGATCATTTTGTAAATCCCAACTTTAACAAATACTTATCTAGTCTTGCATACCAAGTTCTAGGTGCTTTATTTAGTCTATATAATGTTTTCTTTAGTTTACATAGCATGTCTCCTTCTTGAGTCAAAGGAAAACCTTCAGGCTACTCAATGTAGACTTCTTCCAATTCACCATTCAAAAATGCAGACTTCACATCCATCTGATATACTTTGAATTTCTTAAAATTTGCATAGGCTAAAAACATTCTTACTACTTCAATTCTTGCTACTGGTGCAAAAATTTCTTCATAGTCAATTCCTTCTTGCTGTGAGTATCCCTTACATACCAATCTTGCTTTGTTTCTTACTACTTCTCCTTGTTCATTCATCTTGTTTATAAATACCCATTTAGTTCCAATCACATTCTTATCTTTAGGTCTAGGGATCAATTCCCATTTCTTGTTCTTTTCAATCTGATCTAATTCTTCTTTCATAGCTTTAATCCAATGTTCATCTTCACAAGCTTCATTAGTAGATTTAGGTTCAATTTGAGAAATCAAACATAAATGTACCTTATTTATAGTCATAACTCCTCTATCCAAGCTTCCAATAACTTGATCAAAAGGATGATATCTTGATAAATACCTGTTCAGTGTCATAGTCTTAGATCTTGCTTCAACTGTAGATTCTTCTTTGATTTCTTCAGCATGACTTTCATTCAACAATGCACTGTCAGTCTCATAGAATAATTTAGTAGTTTCAGTGTTAGGCTGAGGATGAGTTCCTTCATCAGATTCATAATCAAGCATTCTTTCTTGAATTTTGAAATTTTCATTAACTCTAACATTTGCGCTCTCAACAATAGTCTTAGTTCTCTTATTGTAACATCTATATGCTTTTCTTTTCAAAGAATATCCAAGAAAAATTATTTCATCACTTCTAGGATCAAAATTTCGAATGTCATCATCTCTCTTTATATAACATTTGCTTCCAAAAATTCTAAAATACTTAACTGAGGGTGCATGACGAAACCATAATTCATAAGGTGTCTTGTCCATGTCTACTCTGATTTGTACTCTATTCATTGTATATATTGTTATGTTTACTACTTCTCTCCAAAATATCTTCACCAAATCATTCACAAATAACATAGCTCTTGCTGCTTCAATCACTGATCTATTTCTTCTTTCTGCGATACCATTTTGTTCAAGTGTTCTAGGGGCTGAATATTGTCTCTTAATGTCATTTACTTCACAAAAGGTGTTAAACTCTCTAGAAGTAAATTCACCACCTCTATCAGATCTCAAACATTTAATCTTCATTCTAGATTCATTCTCAACTTTATTCTTGATGATCTTAAACTTATCAAATGCTTCAAATTTTTTTTTAAGAAATGCAATCCACATCATTTTAGTAAAATCATCAACAAGAATCATAGAATACCTTTCTCCATAGAATCCTCTAGTCCTGGTAGGACCGCTCAAGTCTGTATGAACAATCTCCAACTTCTCTGCATATGTGAACTTCTTACTAGGAAATGAACTTCTCTTCTATTTTTCCATCACACATTCTTTGCAAATCATGTTAGTAGGCTCCATTATTTTAGGAAAATCCCTTACTGCAAGTGTAGTACTTACTTTCACAGTGTTATCAAAGTTTATATGACAAAACCTTCTATGCCATAACCAATTTTCATCAATCTTAGTAATCAAACATGTCATATCAGTAGGATTCAACTAAAATACATTACCTCTGGTTCTAGATCCAGTTCCAATAAGATTTCCATCTTTATCATTTATCACACAAGTTTTCTCTGTAAACCAAACTTGATATCCCTTATCAACTAACTATCCAACACTCAAAAGATTATGTTTCAAACCATCCACAAAATAAACATCATCAGTATTAGTCTTTCAATCAACAGTAATAGATCCTATACCTTTAATCAAACAAGGTGCATTGTTTCCAACTCTCACAACTCCTCCATCATAATCATTAAGCTTTATGAACCTCTTCATGTCTCTAGTCATATGATGTGAAAAACCACTATCTATAATCCAATCAGCTTTCTTTTCAACTTGGGAAACTAAGGCTTTTTCTTTCATAATATCAGTTTCAAGATTCTCTTCTTTAATTGCTACAAATCCTATGTCATCATTATTCTCAGTATCACTTTCACTTTGAGTTCTTTCTATACTAGCTTCAAGATCTTCATCATTAACATAATTAAAATCCTTAGATCTTCTAAGATTGAAATTTTTTCTATGCTTTTTAACTCTCTTAGGACACTTAGATGCAAAATGACCATATTCTTGACAAGTCCAACATTTAAAAATTTTCTTACCGTTGGTTCTCTTTTCACAAGAAAGGCAATACCTTCTTCAATATTTTAGTATTCTTCATTTCTAGATCTATTTATTGCTAGCATAATCTCCATTCACACTAATGCTTCTTGACAAAGTAGGGTGAATACTAAGAGCACTGAATGCTATCTCGATTCTTGGTAAGTCTCCTGATAACCTCAAGCTCATTTCTATTGCTTCCAATCTTCCAAGAAGAGTCTCTCTTGTAAAGTTCATTATAAAAGGTATAAATTGTTCAATCATCTGTGTTGTCTGCTTAAATATAGGAGTTAATGTCCTCAGAATTTTCCATATCACTTCATTCTCTATCTTTGTTCCTCCATAAGATTTTATCCCTGCAACAATTTCTGACATTCTACCAATATAGCTTCTAATAGATTTATCTTCCATCATTCTAATATCTTCAAATGAACATATCCAATTATGTAATCTAGATCTTTTTGCATGTTCATCACCTTCAAAATTAGAGTGTAAAGCTTTCCAAATTTCATGAGATTTTTCCAAATATTTTACCTGATTGTACTCATTCTCTGGAAGGGCTGTGAAAAGTGCTTCTCTTTCAAGTATGTTACACATGAATAGATCTCTCTCATCACTAGAACATGTTTCAATATTTTATTCTTTAATGATATCTTATCATTCTTAGTAATCAACCAATAACCTATTTCTAGACATAGTAGATGTGTGATGCAGGAGCATCTTGGGTCTTTGGCAATCTTGCATCAACCAAAAATATTTTCTGATTTCTATACCTATTTTCCGCAGTTTTCTTTATAATATTTTCATTTGATAGTTTCATGGTGTGTGAAGCTTACATCATGTTGGGGACCTATTTGGGAACCTTCTTCTATGATGACATCAAGTTTGGATGGACTGTTTCAAAGTTACAGCTATTTTTCCTTGCCGTCAGAACAGTGTTTTCCTGTAGTTTTGGTGCTGATTGTTCATGTTGGTTCTCTTGATCCATAAGGAATATTATTTTTAAAACTTAAGGGATTTAAGGGGACCTAAATTAATATCATCCCCCAAGAGCGCAGCTTCCAATTCAATATGAGTCAAAAGTTATGGCCTTTTTGGCACAGGACCTATTTTCTGCCAGCTTTCACGTCTGAGCTATTACTGCAATTTTGGTGCTGATTGTTCATGTTGGCATCCTTGATATATAAGGAATTTTATTTTTTTCACTTAAGGACTTAAATTGGACCTAAATTAATATCATTTCCCAAGAGCACAAACTCCAATTCATTATGAGTAAAAAGTTATGCCTATTTTGCCTCATGACCTATTTCTTGCCAGTTTTTGGGTGAAACGTGTGGTGTTTCTTCTTGCAATGTTCTATGTGCTCATATGGGACATTGAAAAATTAAAGGCATGTTCTTGGGTCAAGTTAGGACATAAATCCTAAGGCACATCAATTTATATTCATTCTAGCATTAGTTTTGGTTTAAATCTTGAGATTGGACCTATATTGTAATTAAATGCCTGACTGGCCAACCTGTGGCTTAGCTAGCTATATAAGGGGTCTAGATTGATGTCATAGAGGATCATGGGTGAGATATAGGAAGGATTATCAAGATAAATCATTCAAGAAAAAGATAGGATGCAAGCTATAATTCTGAGTTCATAATTCTCATTGTATAAGGCCGAAACCCGGAAGGCCTCACAGTCGGGCATGTTGAAAGAAATAATATAATTCTCTGTTGTTGCTGCCAATTGATTGTCTCATATACATTGTGTTTACATTGATTTCATGTGATATTATATTTCTTCCATTGTGTAACTTTGAGCAAGGGCTTGTTGTGGATTCAAGTGGACTCAATTCTGCTTGATTCTGCTTGTATCTTCTCTGCCCCTGCGTCAAGTGGTATCAGAGCGAGTTCTTTCTTATGGATTAGATCTTGGAGAACCTTATTGGATTTGGTTGTAGGGTGGTAGATCTGAGATCTGACCTATAACTTGCAAAAGGTTATGATCTTATTGGAACCTGATTATCAAGATGGTTCGTGGTAGAGGAAATGATAATGCTATCATGGATATGTTGAGGCAAATTGCAACTAGGCTTGAAGCTATAGAGACAACCCAGAGAAGAGGAGCACATCTTGAAGATGTTAGTGATGAAGAAGAAGAAGCAGCACCTAATGTTGAACTTGAAGTTGAACAAGATGAGGAAAGACTTTTGAGAGTTTTGTCTAAGGCTAACTCCAGACCTGCAGTTGAAGTTGCTTGCTATGATGGAAGACTTGAGATCGATACACTTTTGGATTGGATCTCTGAGATGGATAAATACTTTGAGTATGAAGGTACTCCTGATAATAAGAAGGTTAAGATAGCAGTCACAAAGTTGAAAGGGCATGCATCTCTTTGGTGGGATCATGTGCAAACTGAGAGACAGAAGAGAGGAAAAAAAAAGATCAAAACATGGATGAAGATGCTTGGAAAGATGAAGTTTCTTCCAGCTGACTACCAAGTTAGTCTGATGAGAAAGATGCAAAATTTGAGACAAAAGGACATGAGTGTGAAAGAATATACTGAGGAATTTTACAAATTGGATATCAGATCTGGACATGTGGATGATGAAGTTGAGAAGGTGGCTAGATATCTGAATGGCCTAAGGACATCTATTCAAGATGAGATTAGTTATGTGAAGATTGATAGTGTGGAAGAAGCATACCAATTTTCTTTGAAGGCTGAAGAAAGATTGACAAAAAGACATGATCAAAGACAAAGAGGAAGAGGTGGCAGATTTAAGAGAAGTAGAGGTAGATCTAATTAGTAGATCTGAAAATTCAGTGCAAGATAAAGGATGGAAAGATGAGCCTACTAAAAGAGGTAATTACTCTAGAGGTAGCTATACTAGTTACTCTAGGAATAACAATAATGGTAGAAGAGAAGAGAAATATTGGTTTAAAGGTACTTGTTACAAATGTGGTGAAGAAGGACATAGAGCTTTTGAATGTACTAACTCTGAAAGAAGACTGGAGGTAATGGTAGAAATAATTTGGCTTGTGAAGAAGTTGAGGAAATGTCTAATGAACCTGAACATGGTGAGAACTTGATGCTAAGAAGGATCTTGTGGAATGAAGAAGCTGATGAGGAACTTGTTTTGAGGAAAAGTTTGTTCAAAACCAAATGTAAGATCGCTGATAAATGTTGCAAGGTAATCATTGATAGTGGAAGTTCTGATAATTTGGCATCTGAAGAGCTAGTTAGCAAATTGTAGTTTCAAAGATTGAAACATCCTAAGCCTTACCATATTGCTTGGATCCAGAAGGAGCATAAACTACTTGTAAGTGAACAATGCCTTGTTAAATTCAAAATTGGGAATTATCATGATGAAATCTTGTGTGATATTATGCCTATGGATTGTTGTCATATTCTTTTGGGTAGACCTTGGTAGTATGATAGGAAAGCTTTGCATGATGGTAGATTGAATCAATATACTATTTGGATGGATGGAAAGAAACAAGTGTTGTTGCCTTTGATAGAGAAGTTTGATGAAAGTCACTATACCACAGTCAGAGTATGTTTGGTTGATGGTAAAAAAGTTTGCAAGAGAAATGAAAGAACATAATGTTTGCTTTGCTTTTATTCCAAGAAAGACTGAGAAACAAGATGAGTTAGAACATGCACCTGAAGTTAAGCCTTTACTGAATGAATTTTATGACATCATTTCTAATAATGTACCTAATGGTTTACCACCTATGAGAAGTATAAGTCATTGTATGGATTTGATACCTGGAGCTAGTTTGCCTAATAAAGCACCACATAGGTTGACACCTGATGAAAAGACTGAATTGAATAGACAAGTGCAAGAATTGCTTGAAAGAGGTTTGATTAGGGAAAGTCTGAATCCTTGCATAGTACTTGTTGTATTAGCACCTAAAAACAATGGAGAATGGAAAATGTGCACTGATTCTAGAGCTATAAACAAGATAATAGTAAAGTACAGATTTCCTTTGCCTAGGATGGATGACATAATGGACAGTTTAAGTGGAGAAAAGTATTTCACAAAGATTGATTTGAAAAGTGGATATCATCAAATAAGGATCAGAGAAGGGGATGAATGGAAAACTTCTTTTAAGACTACTGAAGGTTTGTATGAATGGTTGGTTATGCCTTTTGGTTTGACTAATGCACCTAGTACTTTTATGAGGCTGATGAATGAAGTTCTGAAAAGATTCTTGGGTAAGTTTGTGATTGTATATCTTGATGACATTTTGATATTCAGTAAGAGTAAGGAGGAACATCTTGAACATATTAGACAAGTATTGCAGAGATTGAAGGAAGAAAAGTTGCTGATTAATTTGAAGAAATGTTCATTTATGAAAGAAGATATTGTGTACCTTGGTTTTGTAATTTCAGCTGATGGATTAAAGATGGATCTTGAGAAAGTGAGAGCTATACTTGATTGGCCTACACCAAACAATGTTGGAGAGGTAAGATCATTTCATGGATTGGCAAGTTTTTATAGGAAGTTCATAAAAAATTTCAGTTCTATTTGTAATGCAATGACTGAAACTATGAGAGGAGATAAAAAGGATTTTAACTGGACACATGGAGCACAAAGGAGTTTTGAAACATTGAAACAAAGAATTGTAGAGTTGCCTACACTTGCTTTGCCTAATTTTAATAAAGTTTTTCAAGTTGAATTTGATGCTAGTGGTAGTGCAATTGGAGTTGTTTTGAGTCAAGAAGGAAAACCTATAGCTTTCTTTAGTGAAAATTTGAATGATGCTAAGAGAAAATATTCAGTTTATGACCAGGAATTCTATGCTATTGTTCAAGCTTTGAAGAAGTGGAGACATTATTTAATGCCTAAAGATTTTGTGTTGTATACTAACCATAAAGCTTTGCAGTATTTGGGAAGTTAGAATAAGTTAAATCCGAGACATATGAAGTGGGTTGAGTTCTTGTAGAATTTTTCCTTTTCATTGAAGCATAAGAGTGGATAGTCAAATAAGATTGCTGATGCCTTGAGCAGAAGAAGAAATTTGCTGATAGAAATAAGAGTTGAAGTACTTGGTTTTGATGATTTGAAGTATTTGTATGAGGCTGACATTGATTTTTTAGAGCCTTGGAAAGCTTGTAAAGAACACACAGTGAGTGATAAGTGGTCTAATTATTTAATTCAAGAAGACATGTTGTTTAAAGGAGTTTAGTTGTGCATACCTAGAGGATCTATGAGAGAGAACATAATGAAGGAGAAACATAGTGGTGGACTTGCTAGACATTTTGGGATTGATAAGATAGTGAATTTGATTTTAGAAATATACTTTTGGCCACAAATTTATAGAGATGTATAGAGAATGGTTAGAGGTTGCAGAATTTTCCAAACAGCAAAAAGAACTAGTCAGAATTTGGGATTATATACACCTTTGCCTATACCTGATAGACCTTGGGAAGATGTGAGCATGGACTTTGTTCTTGGACTGCCTAGAACTCAAAGAGGTAATAATTCTATTTTGGTAGTGGTTGATAGATTTTCTAAGATGGCTCATTTCATACCTTGTAAGAAGACATCTTATGCATTGCATGTAGCTGAATTATTCTTCAAGGAAGTGGTAAGATTGCATGGTTTGCCTAAATCTATTGTTTCAGAAAGAGATACTAAGTTTACTGGTTATTTTTGGAGGACACTTTGGAAGAAGCTGAATACTGATTTGAAGTTTAGTTCTACATTTCATCCTTAGACAGATGGATAGACTGAAGTTGTGAATAGAATTTTGGGAAACTTGTTGAGATGTTTAGTTGGAGAGAAACTTGGTAATTGGGATTTGATTTTGGCACAAGCAGAGTTTGCATATGATAATTCAGTGAATAGAAGCACTAAGAAGACACCATTTGAGATTGTTAATGGATTTCATCCTAAGGGAACCACATAGCTGAGAGATTTACCTACTGAGACCAGAAGAAGTGCTGAAGCTAATCATTTTGTAGAATACATGAGAACTTTACATGATGAAGTTAAAAAGAATTTGGAGGACAGTAATCTGAAATATAAACAAAGAGCAGACAAGAGAAGGAGAAATAAATATTTTGAAGTTGGAGATGAGGTTATGACTCATTTGAAGAAGAATAGATTTCCAGTTGGTACCTACAACAAGGTGAAAATGAAGAAGTTTGGACCTTGTAAGATTCTGAAGAAGTTTGATAGTGGAAATGCTTATGAAGTAGAATTGTCAGAGGACATGGATATATCACCTATATTCAACATTGCTGATATATTTGAGTACTTTGAATCAAATTATGAGATAGAAGATGATCCAGACTATCCTAAGAAGAATAGTGACAACATTGAAAAGATCTTGAATAGCAGAGTTGGCAAGAGTACAAGAGGAAAAGACTACATGGAATATCTAGTTCAGTGGAAAGACAAGCTAGTTGAGGACAGTTCATGGATTACACAAGCTGAGTTGGATCTTTGTGATTTAGGTTAGAGTATGAGTAGTTCCTGATGTGGACATCAGTTCTTTATTTACCCTAGGTGTCTGATGCAGGAGCATCTTGGGTCTTTGGCAATCTTGCATCAACCAAAAACATTTTCTAATTTCTGTACCTGTTTGCTGTAGTTTTCTTTATAATATTTGCATTTGATAGTTTCATGGTGTGTGAAGCTTACATCATGTTGGGGACCTATTTTGGAACCTTCTCCTATGAGCACATCAAGTTTGGATGGACTGTTTCAAAGTTACAACTATTTTTCCTTGCCATTGGAATAGTGTTTTCTTGTAGTTTTGGTGCTGATTGTTCATGTTGGTTCTCTTGATCCATAAGGAATATTATTTTTTTCACTTAAGGGATTCAAGGGGACCTAAATTAATATCATTTCCAAAGAGATTAACTTCCAATTCATTATGAGTCAAAAGTTATGGCCTTTTTGGCATAGGACCTATTTTCTACCAGCTTTCATGTCTGAGCTGTTACTGCAGTTTTGGTGCTGATTGTTCATGTTGGCATCCTTGATCTATAAGGAATTTTGTTTTTCAAACTTAAGGAATTAAATTGGACCTAAATTAATATCATTTCCCAAGAGCACAAACTCCAATTCATTATGAGTAAAAAGTTATGCCTCTTTTGCCTCAAGATCTATTTCCTGCCAGTTTTTGGGTGAAACATGTGGTGTTTCTTCTTACGATGTTCCGTGTGCTCATATGGGACCTTTTACACTTAAAGGAATGTTCTTTGGTCAAGTTAGGACCTAAATCCTAAGGTGCATCAATTTATATTCATTCTAGCATTAGTTTTGGTTTAAATCTTGAGACTAGACCTATATTGTAATTAAATGCCTGACTAGCCAACTTGTGGCTTAGTTGGCTATATAAGGGGTCTAGATTGATGTAGTAGAGGATAATGGGAAAGATATAGGAAGGATTATCAAGATACATCATTGGATAAAAAGATAGGATGCAAGCTGTAATTCTAAATTCATACTTCTCATTGTATAAGGCCGAAACCCAGAAGGCCTCACAGCCGGGCATGTTGAAAGAAATAATATAATTCTCTGTTGTTGCTGCCAGTTGATTGTCATATAGCCATTGTGTTTTGATTGATTTCATGTGATATTATATTTCTTCCATTGTGTAACTTTGAGCAAGGGCTTGTTGTGGATTCAAGTGGACTCAATTCTGCTTGATTCTGCTTGTATCTTCTCTGCCCCTACGTCAATGTGTCTTCATCTTCTCTTTCCAGCTGTCAAAATTTACTCCATCAAATTTAGGGCTTTATTTCCTAAAATTCACCATGGATCTCCTTAAAATGTTAAACTTCTCTTTCAAGGACCTACTGCTCTAATACCAATTATTAGAAAGTAAATTCCACCAAGATAACGGGGGGGGGGGGGGGGGTGAATCAATTTTCTGATACTTATAACCTTTATCAATTTCAACAGCATTCAACCATGTAACCAATGTAATTACCAACCATAGAAAGATATTCATACACAATGACACAAGATATGTTGACTAGGGAACCTCTTGATCAAAGAGTAAACCCTGGTGGGAATGATGCCCACAAAGATGGACTAATATGAATATTCCTTGTGAAAGGATGGACTTTGTTAGGAGTATTATAAAATACATTTAGTACATATGAATCTTGGTTAGGAGATTTTGAATCCCTATTAAAAGATTCTAACCCTGTTAAGAGTTATGGAAGACAGAAGGACCCACTACCCAAATAGCTTCAAGGTAAGATCACTGAACACACTGTCCAATTGACCTTAAGATTATTCAATAGAATAATATGAAATATATTACCTCCTTCACTGTGCCAAACCACACTCACTACTACACCAGATCTCAATTTCAGATCTCTGCACTTCACATGTCTTCACAATTTCATTAGCTCTTTTCTTTACTTCATGCGTACATTCACATTCAATCATAATCAATTAATTTCACAACATCTCATATCACATATCAACAGGGAAAAACATTCCTTCCTTTATACCACACTCAAATAATTACAAATGAGTCGGCATACAATAAAATTTTTCCACACGCTACGTGAAAATTACACAAAACATTCAGCTTCAAAATATAATAACTCTTCACTCGTGTGACCTCAAAGTTTTCACTATCAACCAAATCACTATGAATGTGTCTCAATCTTCCCTTTAACTGTGCAAAACTAGATTCTATCCTGATTAGGAGATATCATCTGATTTCCAAAAACCGCTACTCAGGAACACTGCCTGAATATTGCTTTCACCAAAAAGCTCATAACTTTCATGAATGAATGAATTACTATCTCCACTCTTAACCATAACCATATAACATATCAAAGAGTATATCCTCAACATTGCATAGCTCCAACTACAATACACCATGTGCACCAATCAAAACACTATCTGCTTCTCTGCAAGTTTCTAGAAGGTCACTATGTTGACATCAATGACAATCATAGTCATGAATGCAACAACAACTACTACAGAATGATTGCCAAGCATTCAACATTCATTCCTAACATAGAAAGTGCTAAAAAAAATTATTTTTAGAGCATAAAAAAATATGGATAACCATGGACAAGATGGAGGATAGAACATGCAATGTACCACCCGAAGTATTTGCATTTGAGGCATCGCCCTTTAATGTATTTAGCATCCTCTGTAAAGAGAACACATATATATTTTAGTTAATGACATAAATAAAATAATATATTCTAAAAATAATTATTGAACTTTTTTTATAATTTAAAAACTACATTAATACTTACTGTATACTTTTAAACATGGTGAATCAACATATCCTATCTCATCTGTATTTCAGGAGTGTGAGGTTAAATATCTATCATTTGAGCTAAATCTTTTTTTATTGCATGAAGGACCTTATGCAATGCAAGCACAGGATCAACCTTTGATAAAAAATCAACATAGAATAGATCCTACTCATCCTATGACTCCTCATGGACTACTTGTTCCTTTCCCTTTTTCTGATCGGCCCTCATTTGTGAGAACAATATTATTACCACTTTATTTAAAAGCAATCCAAAATAGTAGAACAACAAAAAATATGCATTAATATTTTTCTTGTATGTGCCTTTGAACAACAACAATAGGACTTGGGACTCAAGGTAAGATTCATTATGTCAGACTTGGGATAGGGGACCCTAAAGGGGGACCCATGAAGGGGCCATGTGATCAGAATAGGACAAAATCTAATGTGTCTATCAAAAGTTGGTCAGGCCTTTTTGGCATTAAACATATGGGTATGAAAATCTTATCCAATATTGAGGAGGGAACTTTTGCTATCTCCATTCCAGATCAAATAATAGAGGTTAATATATCTCAAATGGCTAACTCTCTTGTGAGGAGATTCCGGGGTCTCATCCTAATATCGAGGTGGTTAGGGCTTTTGTTAAAAATAAATGGGTTTTGAAAGGCCAATTGGAGGTGGTTTCTCTTCCCAAAGGATGTTTGGATTTTTCCTTTTCTTGTGAGGAGGATTTAAGGTTTGTTTTGTGTATTGGACCATGGATGAGAGGAAAGCACTCTATGATTCTGCATAAATGGTGTCCTAATTTGGATATGCAAGAAGATCTTAATGTACAGGCACCAGTCTAGGTGACTCTTCCAGGCCTGCCTCTTGAGTTTTAGATGGAACACATCTTTAAGGGCATTGCTAATGTCTTTGGGGAACTCCTGTCAATGGATCCTGTCACGGTCTCTAGAAGGTGCCGCACGTATGTCAAGATCTATGTTGGGGTGCAGTAGGGAGTGGATATGCCAGAATTTGTCACTCTTCAATCCAAAATTGGATCATGGATCTAGAAGATAGAGTATGAATCAACCCCCTTTGCATGTTTTTATTGCAAGAAAATAGGCCACTGGGTGAAACAATGCCCAAAGCATTTACCCCAAAGGAAAAAAATGAAAAAGATATGGGTAAAGAAGGCTATGGATGGAACAAACTCTATTGGGGTTAGTATTAATGGGAAGAAAGAAGGAAAGATGGATGGGAAGGATATGCCTATTGAAGGATGTGACACTTCTCACTCAGATATTGAATAGAAATTAGGGGGTAGTACCGAAGTTTTAAATGAATCTATTACTAAAAGCTCTGATGACTACTTTGCTGAAGATATCTAGAGTAGGCCTTTAGGGGAAAATTAGGGTAATGAAAAATTTGATGTGTGCCTATTTGAACAATAGATATCAAGAGGTTATCGCTTCTCGCTACCCTCTTAGAGTATGGTTATTTGGCAAGATGCCCAAGTCTATCCGATTTTGGGTTGTTTAGAGGATAAGAATCAGAAGATCTTTGATACTCTAAGGGTGACAAGAAATCACCATGCCTATCTAAATCTTCAAAGTGGGGTGATGAGGCAGATATAGCGGAGGCCCTTTTGGGATCTGAAGAACCGAATGAAGAGGGACGGTCCAAAGTGGAGAAGAAAAAGACAGTTAAAAATGTTAAGAAATTTAAAGATGGAGGGCAAATGAAGCTTGTCTCCTCAACCCTCAAAAGTACTAGAAGCACTAAGATTGGAGATGTGGGGGCTCCCCATGTTTCCCCAGGAAGATCCTCGAACTAAAAAAAGTGAGCTTTTGAGACCAGCAAGAGCTTAGCGGATGACAGTCAAAAAACCATCCTAGAGTCTAGCCCTTTCCTTAAACAATGAAGATTATCTCTTGGAATGAGAGAGGATTAAATAATCCTCATAAGCAAGCCATGGTAAAAAAACTGATTAGAGACAACAAGCCTGATATTGTTCTTCTATAGGAGACTAAGATGTCTAAGGATAAAGTTGAGAAAATCCAATTTTTTAGTAATGGTCTATCCCATGGAAGTGATGTGGATGGGGCCTCTAGGGGTATTGTGACTAGTTGGAACTGTAATTTCATTAAAGGGGAAGTTTTATCTTGTGGTAACAATGTGACTAACATTAGATTCTGACATATTAAAGATGGCACCTCTTGGGTCTTGATTAATATTTATGCTCCGAATACCAAGTGTGGGAGGAAATATTTCTAGAGAGAAGTTTCTAGTTTTAGGAGAGATTTTTCTAATGATGGCTAGATCATTATGGGGGACTTCAATACTCCTTTGAAGGAAAATGAGAAATTTGGGGGTGGCCAACCCAATCTGGACAATAGAACTAATCTTATGGAATTTATTGATAGTCAAGAGTTACATGACTTAGATTTGTAGGGAATTAACTATACTTGGACCAACAAATGAGCTTAAAATGGAAATGAGCTTATTCAGGTTAGACTTGACAAAGCTCTTGTTAGTGGCAATTGGTTCAATCATTATTCTTGCTCTTTATCTGCCTATATCAGAGTTGGTTTTGACCACTACCTGATAACCATAAGAGCTGATTTCAATGGCCTAAAAAGGAACTTTCCTTTCTACTTTGAGAAAATGTGGACAATCCACCCTAACCTAGAAAAATTGATTGAGGAGTGGTGGAGTATTAGGATTGAAGGAACGACAATGTTCAAAGTTGCTAAGAAAATGAAAAATGTGATGGACAACATAAAGAAATGGAATAAAGAAACTTTTGGAAATATTTTTAACAACAAAAAGAAAATTGTTGAAGAACTAAAGGAGATCTAGGAAAACATTTAGAAAAATGGGTACAGCTTTCATACAAAAAATGAGGAAGATACTAAACTAATTGAATATCATGATATCATCTCAAAAGAATAATGCTTTTGGAGGCAAAGATCTAGAAAGGTTTTCTTAAAGGAAGGGGATAGGAATTCAAAATACTTCTTCATGACCATAGTGAAACATAGAATGGGAAACAAAATTTCTAGACTGTAGGTCAATGGAACCATTAGTGAGAAGGAGGAGGATTTTAGAAGTGAGCCTAATAACTTCTTTAGAGAGATCTTAAAGAAAGCTGAGAACCTGGATATGGAGTGCCAAGAAGAGTTGTTGGATGGTATTCCCATTATTTTGAATGATGATCATAATAGAGCTATTACTGCTATACCTTCTATGGATGAGATTCAAAAGGCTATGTTTTCCTTTGAAGGAGATAAAGCCCCTAGTCCAGATGGCTATCCTCTTTTCTTCTTTCAAAAGTATTGGAGGATTTTGAAAAATGATGTTACTAATGTAGTTAAGGAATTTTTTGGGGCAAGAAGGATTCTCAAGGAACTGAATGGCACCTTTATTGCTCTGATCCCAAAGAAAATAGGGGTTGATAGTATGGACTAGTTCAGACCTATCAGTTTATGCAATTCAGTGTATAAGATTATTTCTAAAATCCTAACTTCCAAAATTCTCCTTTTTCTTCCTTCTATTATCTCTGGATAGTAGAATGGTTTTGTCCCTGGAAGGTAGATCCTAGATTCAATCATCTCGATCCATGAAAATATACACTCTCTAACCATGTCTAAGAAGGAAGGTTTTTTACTGAAATTTGACCTGTCCAAAGCTTATGACAGGGTTGATTGGGATTTTTTGATGGCTACTCTAGAGGCTTTTGGTTTCAATAAAAGAAGTAGACACCTAATTCACTATCTGGTCTCCTCTGCTACTTTCTCTATTCTTGTGAATGGCTCTCCTACTCCTTTCTTCATGTCTTCTAGAGGTCTTAGGTAGGGGGACCCCCTATCTCCTATTCTTTTTGTTATCTTGGCGGAATGTTTGGGAAGACACATTGGTACTTTGGTTAACAAAGGTGAATTTAGGGGTCTGAGACCTTCCTCCAAGGACTTGATTTGCTCGCATCAAAATTTTTTGGATGAATCCATAATAATGGGTGAAGCTTCTATTAAAAATGGAAAAACCATTTAAAAAGCCCTTGACAACTAAGCTGGTGCTACGAGTCAGAGCATTAACTGGAATAAGAGTTCTATATTCTTCATTAATGTGCTTGAAAAAAGACAAGAAAGGTTAAAAATAATTTTGGGTTGTGAGGTGAATTGTCTCCCAGGGTCTTATCTTGGCTTACCTCTATGCCTTACTCCTCCAGACTCTTTTTGGTGGGACATGATTGATAAATTTCACAAAAGTCTTGCTGGTTGGAAGGGTGCTCTTCTTAGCCAGGTTGGTAAGATTGTTGTTCTCAAAGCTACCCTTCAAACTATTCCTCTCTATGCCTTGAGCCTTTTCAAAATACCTAAGAAGTATGCTGAAAGTATAGAGAAAATCCAAAAGAACTTTCTTTGGTCCAGAGTCAAGAAAAAGAAAAGAATGGCTCTTATTGCTTGGGAGAAGGTTTGTAAAATGACTAGGAAAGGGAGTCTTGGTCTTTGCACTATTAGAAGTATTAATGAGTTTCTTATGGCTAAAATAATTTGGAGAATGTTCAAGAACTCAGGGGAATGGAGTACTATATGGCACAATAAATATAATAGGGACAACTCTAACTTCTATAATTTCTTAAACTTTGATTCTATCCAAGGTGGATCATGTATTTGGGGCAATGCTTTAAGAAGAAAGGATATGATAAAGAAGGGAGTCAAATGGAAGGTTGGTAATGGAAAGAAAATTATCTTTTGGGATGACACATTGCTGCTTGACAAACCCCTTAAGGAGGTACCTATTTGGAATGAAATGTTTATCCTTTGTAAATAGATTTTGGGCATTCATGTGGAGGACTATTGGGGGGGGACAAATGGACTAATTTGGCCAAGATTGATCCTTCTCTTAGGAGTTTGAATAACCTTTTGAATGCTATGGTTATTATTGGTGAAGAGGATACCCTAATTTGGAGATATAATGCTAATGGCTTGTTCTCAGTTTCCTCTCTATACATGCAGAACTTTGAAGATAGTCTTGAACCATGTTGGGCTAAAGCCTGGTTCAAGGGATTAACTCCTAAAATTAATGTTTTCTTTTGGATCTTATTGCAAGTTAAAGTACATACAATTGATAATCTCATGAAAAGAGGCATTTTTCTTACTAATAGATGTTGTCTCTACAAAAAAGATGAGGAGAATATCAATCATATGACTATCCATTGTTCTTTTGCTAGGCAAATATGGGAAAAATTCCTTGATTTGATGAATTTGGAGTGGGTGTTCCCTCAAGACATTTAGGAGTTGTTTACTTGTTGGAAGCCACTGACTAACAATAAGTTCTTAATCTCCTTTTGGAATTTCTTCCTTCCCTTCTTGTGCTAGAGGGTTTGGAAAGAAAGGAATGACATAATTTTTAGGAACAAGGAGTCCAATTGGGATAGTATTTTCCACAAGATCAAGAGTGGTCTGTTGGAGAATTTGGGGTTGATCAAGAATTATCAAGACCCAAAGGATGATTGGGAGACCAAATTCTATAAGAATTGGAAGTTTGAAGGAAGGAAGGTTCAAGACACCAAAAGAAATCTTAGAGAAGAGGCTAGGTGGGACTGCCCCCCTAATGGTTGGGTTAAAGTCAATTTTGATGGTGCCTCTAAAGGCAATCCTAGAACTACTGGCTATGGTATAGTTATTAGAGATGAGTATGGGAATTGAAAAGGGGCTATGGCCATTCCTATAGGTTTTAATACCAATCAGGTGGTGGAGGCTAATGTGGCTCTTCATGGGTTGCTAATAACCAAAAGGAAGGGTTATACTAAAATTTGGATTGAAGGGGATTCCCTAAATATTGTTAATTTCTTGAAGAATAAAATGACCCCTTCATGGACCATAGCCAATGTTATTAGCAAGGCTTAAAAAATTATTGAGTCCTTTGAAAAGTGCATCATAACCCACATTTTCAGGGAGGCCAACTCAATGGCTGATTGGGCAGCAAATGTGGCTTGTAAAAGCTAGGTGGAAATTGAGTGGAATGATGGCTTTGATCTCCCTTGGGAAGGGTCATCATTAATTAATAAGAAGTGGATGATGAGTAAGAAACATGTTTTGAATGAAGAGTTTTTTAATGATTATTAAATGTAACAATCTGTGTGACGATCATGAAGGACAGTGGGCTGAGTTCGAGATAATTATTGGGGTCCTTTGGCACGATTTATGGGTTCTGTAGAACATCAAAAGGTTTTATTACAATCCAAAGGCTAATTTGCAAAGTGTTGGGAATTATCTGGAGAAGGGCTTTCTGATATCTTACATAGCTATGGGAGGTAGGAAGAGGAGGTGTGAGTCGGGGAGCTGTAGTGATTGGAAATAGAACAAGGAGATATGGAAAATTATCAAAGATGGGATTGCATGGAGGGAAAGTTGTTGTGACTAGAAATTTCATCAAAACATGGAATAAGGGGAGTGTTTTGGTTAGCACGCAAAGTATGGAGGTGACTAAGGAAGTGATTGTAGAAGTGACTGGCTTGATGATTGAGGGCATCAACTTCTACAGGGATGGGAAGATTTCAGACAAAGCTTTGGAGGCATTTGCACCCATGGAGAAGGAGAGAAATTGAATGGTTAAGGTGGACAAATTATACTTTGATCCTAAGTGTATTTCTATGTCTTGGTGCCTTGTTTTATTTGTTATTATTGGCTACATTACCCTTGATGGTCATTATACTAAAATATACAACCATCATCTTATCCTTCTAAACCACTTTAGACATGGGGTAAAAATTAATTTTCCTTTTTACCTACTGAGCTCTTTGAATGCCTCTATCCTCCACTGGCAAAGGGATCTAGATGGTGATCATGCCTGCCATTAAGGGCTCATGGTCCTCATTTTTGAGGTGTTGAAATTGAAGGTGGAAAGACCCCAGCTTAATAGAAAAGCCCTCAAGGATTATGACACTAATGGGAAGGATTTTGAGGAGCCTTTTATGGAGGAAACAAAAGAGGAAGAGGGGGATTCTGAGGAGTTTCAGGAGTCCAGCCCAAAGAGAAATAAAAAGAAAAGGAAGGTGGAGAAGTCTACCATAGATATGGATTTAGAGGATGAAGTGAGCAGGGAGGAAAGTTCTAAGAAACAGGGGAAAAATAGAATGGAGCCCATCGACAAACACACCAGAGCCAAAAAAGAGAAGAAGAAAGTTGTGAAAAGGGTTTTTATTTCCTCTGATGAGGGCTCTTCCTCTCAGGAAAAGATCAATCAACAAGACCGTGTGGACACCAACCCTGCTGTGGAGGAGAGTGTGGGAATTGGAAAAAAATGTGTGGGTTGAGGATAATATCTTGCACAAGGTCGCACGAGCTGTGACTAATATTGGGAAAGATGGGTATAAGAAGGATAAGGCCAACATGGAGAAGGAGAATGTGGACAGCTCAAAGGAGAAAATGGACGAAGGGAATAAGGGTTTTAAGAATACAGAGGGAGGGAATATGGATTTTGAGAATTTGGGATGTCTGGGTTTTCTAACTACCCTCAGTATTATGAAGAATGACATTACTGTGATGAAGACCCATATTCAATAATTGTAAAAAGAGATGGGGGTTCTTAAAAGGATGCACCTGGGGGAGAAAACTATGGGCCAGACAATTGATGAGCTCACTGACACTATCGCCAGGGCTGAGGGTCTTACTATTTTCAATGATAAAATTACCGCCATGGAGGTAAAAATTGAAAATAGTAATGGTATGACCGAGAAAATTGAGATTATGGAAAAGAGAATTGACAAGTTGGAGAAGACTATGGGGAATATTGTAGAGCAAAGCTATGCTATCCTTAAGGCTTCAAATGAGCATGCGAAGATCCTAGTGGACAAGTTCAATAATGGGAAAGGGAACCAAGAGGCCACAGATACTAAAGATGATCAAGGCCCTAGTAGGCGTACGAGATCCAAGTTCAAGAAGATGGAGGATGGCAACAAGAATGACATGGATGATCTAAAGCTATCTGCTGCAAACATGTAGATTATTGCTGATCAGGCAGCAAAATTAATGAAATGTGTTTAGATAGTAGCTTGTTGTCTTGCTTTCCTTTTTCTATCCTTTGTCTTTTGGCTGTTCTTTTTGTTAAGGACTCGTTTGTGTGGTTTTTTTGGTGCTGATGCACTTGCCCTGCTGGAGATTAATTGTCTATTCTATTTTCCTTTTGTAAAAGGTTTCAGGTCCTTTCAAAACCTATTTTTACATAATCAAAACAACAATGAGTTTTACCTGTCAGGAAGAAAAAGTCCCATGAGAACTATCACCATTGTGCATATCATGTGGTTGTTGATCCATACTATAGCTCTGTATTTCAAAAAAAAATCATTCAGACATGTTAAAACACACGTGTTCTTACTCTACGTTATGTTGAATAATAGACAATTATCAAAATGTGTACTATCTCATCTATGATAGTGATGGGGTTTTTTGTATCTATGTGATTCAAATTGTAATCAATAAGAGACTCCTCACCTCCATGTATTGATTTGATCACACATACAAATACGTGATTTCCCTCACGCACCTCAAATAGGCAATTGGGTTGCTTCTTAGTTGATGCAGGTCGTGTACTGTTTATAAAACCTGCAATATTCCTTAATGCTTTGGCCTTTTGTCAACAAATATAGCTATTGTTTTACTTTGTTCACTAACTTTTTGTTGTATATAATTTTCCTGAGTGCATACCTACACATACTTTTTTTATATTTAACAATCTACATCCAACTACTATAATCATAACAAGGTTTGATATACTCCATCAATTTGAGAACTTTTTTGTAAGAGACCTTTTCTCTATCCATGGAAAATAGGCCCAAACCATGCAATGAAGATGGTGCTATGCGATATATCCTCTCTTTAACACAGAAATCAGTGTTTATTGAAGGAAGTTCATTGGGGACCAATTGTTTCTATAAATGTTTGTACCTAAAGGGCACCTCAGAGTCACCTTTTCTCTCATCATCATAAGAACATGACCCCCCTTGAGCAATGAAAAATTTCATGTGTTTATTGAATTTCTTTATGATCTTTTGACCTCGAATCGATCTCATTGATTTATACATACTAAATGTCTCACTTTCTTCTTCCATTCCTACATTTTCCTCACTTAAGGAAGACAAATCTGACAAATACCTATTCTCTAGTACCTACACTTCATGCAATGAGAGAGACAGGTGGCAATGAGAGAGATATTTTACAAATGGTAAAAGACATTAATCTCTATGAGGTGTATTGACTTGCACCTGACAATCCATGAGACTGTATGGGATACCTGACATAAGATAATAGTTATAGAACCAAAAAAACATAGTTCACTCCATAGTTTTCATTATATCTTGTGAAGGACATTATACATTGTAAAAATTGTCCATTTATCCAACAATATTTTGAATATCTCAGCATTGCATATAACTAAACTATTGGAGATTTACTAGCAAGCTAGTGCTAATTGTATGTTTGTGATTGATGAAAACATGTGGTAAGTAGCATACGTGGAAGACTTATGTAGTGAGCTTAGAGTATATGTAGCATGGACATGTTATCAGCGTGATATCATGGACATAGAGGTCAAGTGTGTGTACAGACAGTTTTGGTAGCAGCTTGTGTCAGCAGTGTTCCTGACAAAGTTACATGCAATGTTCCATGTGCAGTTGTCCATATAGTTGTCATGAAGCCTTGCACATTTGGATTAATGATGGAGACATGTTAGTGATGTTACATTCATGAGCGCATAGTCTATTATGTAGTAGAAGTGTAGTTATGTAGTTGATGTTCAGTAATTGTAGTTTCCTGTGTTTATCTAGTGGAGCCGATAGAGATTATATTGGTTCATGATTTGCACCTATCATCTCAGTATGCACCCTTGGATTTATTCTTGGAGAAGATTTAAGGATGTTTGGTTAAGAGTGCATGAAGTAATTTAGCTTGAGGAGTAAGTTACAGTTATTTTGGTGGAGCCAACTAGTGTGTGGCGTGTGGTTATTGTTATTAATTTGGACAAGTCCTAGATTGTGTTGCATGATTAATAGAGCCAACAGATTTGTTATTAGAGTGTGTTATTATTTCTTCTTTTTGATTTCAAGGTGGTTCTAATAGGCTAACTTGATTATATCATTTGGAAGAAAGATATTTTAAGCCGGTCATTTGTGATCACTATAGTGTGGCAAGGGAGATAAGAAAGAAGTGCAAAGTAGTGGGTGTGAAGCATTGTGCCATCAAGAAGAGGTCTATGTGACATAGAAGATTCATTGTGCTATTCATTGGAACTAATCAGGATAACAGGTCTACAACGCAGTTCACAAAGATCTAGATATAGTGCATATATGTTATTCAGAAGGTTGCAACCTTTGCCCTTTGAGTAGTGAGCTCTTGGATAGTGTGTCCTCACCCCTAATAGGGTTAATTGTAAAATACTCCTAACAGGGTCCAACCCTTAACCAGGTCACTGTACTAAATGAATTGTAAAGAAAACTCCTAACAGGGTTAAGGATCCTCTTATAAGGATCATTATACACTAGTGTAGATTATTAGTGGGTGATAATTCCCATGAAGGTTTTTATCTATTTGGGTTTCTCTGTAACCAAAAGATTGGTTTTTTTTGATGTGTTCTTTCATTGTGCTTATGCTTAATGTTTAAGTATACTTAATTGGATATAGAATTAAAACTTGTAGATAACTGATTCACCCCCTACCCCCCTCTCAGTTATCTCTTGGGACTATGCCTAACAATTGGTATCAGATCCAAGTACCTCAAAGAGAAAGTTTAACAGCTTGAGGTTGATCAGATGGCATTCTTTAGAAAAGACAATCCTAAGTTTGATGGAGAGAATTATCTTGATTGGAAGAACAAGATGGTGACACATCTGCAGTGTATAGCTTTTGAAGTTTTTGATGTGACTATCAAAAATTTTAGTATTCCCACCCTTGAAGATCTTGAAAAAGAAGATGCTACTAGCAAGCAAAAGGATTTGTTTCATCAGAATGCAATAGAAAAAGAAGCCCTTATTAGTGCACTATCAGACAGTGAATTTTTAGAGATAAAGAAAGTTGACACAAATTACAAGATATGGAAGCACCTAGATGACATGTTTGAAGGAGATACACAAGCCAAGAATGCACGCAGAAGGACATGGAAGAAAAGATACAATAAATTGGAGATTTTACCTAATGAAGACATCAGATCCTACAATTAGAGGATCAATGAAGCAATTGCTGGAATCAGAAACAATGGTGGAGAGATCTTAGAGGAAGACATTATGGATGATTAGACAACTACTCTTATAACAGAGTATGCATTAAAGACCCACATTCTTGAGGAGACCATGTAGCTTTCAGCTAACTTCAAGAGAGAGACTTTGATCAGCAAGATAGCAGCTTTTGAGATTTCAAATTTGAAGACAGAGCCTAAAAGTGAGACAGCCTTCAAAGCATTAGTCCATGGTAAGAAATATTTCACTACATCTGGTAATGTTGATGATGAAGATGAGAACAAAGAGATAGATAATATCATTTCTATGATTGCTAAGAAAGAAAGAAAATGAAAAGGAAAGTATGAAGGTTAGTTACCTTTCAAATGTTTCTCATGTAATAATGTTAGTCATTTTGCATCTAAGTATCCTACAAGAGTTAAGAAGTTTAGTACTAAGTACAAGCCTAAGTATAGAAAATAATGTTACTATGCTGAAGAAATTTCAAATGATGATTCAGTTGAAGAGGAAATTGGATTCATAGCTATTGAAGAGATGGAGAAAAGTTTGATGAAATGGATCTTGAAGATGAGAAGAAAGAGCAAGAGCTAGCATTGATTTCACAAGCAGACATAAGAACAAATTGGATCATTGACAATAGTTGTTCACATCACATGATAGGTGATAAAGAGATTTGTTCATCTAGATAGATACAAAGGTGGTATGGTTAGATTTGGAGATAAAACTCCTAATCCTATCATTGGTAGGGAGCTATCACTTTGGATGGAAAGAACAATACAAATGATGTTCTCTATGTTGATGGTTTGTAGCATAACCTTCTCAATGTTGGGCAGTTGCTTGAAAAAGGTTATCAGTTGGAGTTCAAAGACAATAAGTGTGTCATTAACAACAAGGATGGTTTTATGATTGCATCAAGTTCAAAGAATAAAGATAATGTTTTTCATCTTAATTCTGAAGCAAGTTGTTTTGTTGCTAAAGTAGATGACAATTGGTTATGGCATAAAAGACTTTGTCATATCAATTTTGACAACATAGTGAAGATAAGAAATGTTAAGATAGTAAGAGATCTACCTAGCATAGAAAAGATAGTTGATACTATATGTAGGGAATGTGTTATGGGAAAGCATGTGAGAAATCCATTTAGGAGCAAGTAGAATTCAACAGAGAACAAGTTGGATCTGATTCATATAGATCTATGTGGACCTACTCAAACAAGATCATACTATGGTGAAAGGTAATTCATTTTGTTTGTAGATGATTATTCTAGAATGATGTGGGTTGTGTTCTTCAAAGACAAGTCAAAAGAATTTGAGAAGTTCAAAATATTCAAAGCTAAGGTTGAGAATGAATCTGGACTAAAGATTAAGTGTCTTAGATCAAATAGAGGAGGAGAATTCACTTCTGACAAATTTTATAAGTACTATGAAGAACATGGCATAAAGAGACAGTTGAGTGCACCTAGAACCCCTCAGTAGAATGGCATTGTAGAAAGGAGAAATATAATTATCCTTGATACAGTGCGCACCATCATGATTGAAGGAAAAGTGGCACACACCTATTGGAGAGATGCGGTCAATACATCAGTCTACACAATCAATAGAATTTAGTTAAGGCCTGGCATAGACAAGACACCTTATGAGTTATGGTTTGGTAATGTTCCCACAATGAAATACTTTAGAATCTTTGGAAGCAAGTGCTACATTAAGAGAGATGAAGAAATTGGTAAGTTTGATGCAAGAAGTGATGAAGGTATTTTCCTTGCTTACTCTACTAAAAGAAAAGCTTATAGATGTTTTAATTTGAGATTGAAGAAGATCATTGAAAGTGCTCATGTTAAGATTGATGAAAAGTTTATGGTTCAAGAAAGATATCATGATCATGCTTCCATGATTGAAGAAGAACCTAGTCCTACCATTAGTGAGACAGTTGTTGAAGAGATGTTTGACAGTCAGGGATAACTTTAAGAAACCCCCTTTTAGGAAAAAGTGTAAAATCCTGGTGAAATATACATTATTTTAGGGGGGAATTTGTTTTAATCCAAGAGAATTTTTTTTTTCAAATCCACTATTTTTCATAGTTTGTATTGGCGATTTCCCCCCCCCCCCCCCTCCGAATAAAAATTTCATAAATTGCAGGTGAATAATTTTCTTTTGAAGTAAAAAATTATAATATTTGAGGCAAATAATTTTCTTTTGAAGTAAAAAATTATAATATATGAGGCGAATGATATTCACTTGAAGTAAAAAATTATAATATATGAGGTGAATGATATTCTTTTAAAGGGTAAAAAAATAATTGTATTGGCAATTTTCAATAAAAAAAAAATATTTTATGTATTTTATTGGCTAATCATTCATTAATTATGGCAAAAAAATACTTTATTGGCAATTTTCAAAAGATGGGACATAACATGGACACGTAGCCTAACCTAACATACCTAACATACATACATGTTAAATGTATTATTTGAGACTCAGACCATCTGATGATCCAAGATCAATGGCTGAAGTTTAATTTAGACCCAAATT
Source organism: Chamaecyparis obtusa (assembly GCA_027943335.1). Taxonomy (NCBI): domain Eukaryota; kingdom Viridiplantae; phylum Streptophyta; class Pinopsida; order Cupressales; family Cupressaceae; genus Chamaecyparis; species Chamaecyparis obtusa. The sequence continues at coordinate 838,500 of BSBK01003030.1, forward strand.
TCTTGAAGGAACTTAAGTTGTGGAGGAAGTCACCGGAATTTTGACATGTATCAAATAAGGGTAACTTGTCTGTAGACTATAGTGTACACATGTTGGTATCAATAATCACAATCCTATTATGACAGTGCAACTTGTAACCTCTTAACTCGATAAGAAATAAATGTCTTGTCAGTGATGTGTATCATTCTTTAACTGTCACACACCACTTCCAAAATTGTAGAGGTGATCTAACCGATTTTTGACAGTTTTTCATTGATGGGAAAGATTTAATGCCAGATATGAAAGATTAAGGACAACATTTTAATTTCTCACATGCATGCATTTAGGGGAAAGATTTACATGAAAGATTTAGAGGCATATTAAGGACAATGTATTTGATACCTTTAAAGAAAGAATAATTTATTTCTAAGTAATGATCAAGGATTCAAAGGCTATTTATAGACATTTTAGCTTCATTATTAATTGATTCATCTTTGCTAGATAATTTGTTTGTTTGGGGTCTGTATTCAGCACTCTGCAAATAATTTGTTTTTAAGTTTTCTGAAGTTTTACTATTTTAGATGGACACTCCTATTCAGCTAAGATGCACATTTGAGGAGGCCCAGAAGGACTTTCTTGATTCCTTTTCTGATGAAATTTTAGATTCTATTTGTAAGGAGGGTGGGCCTTTAGTAACAAAGGTTGTGAAAATGGTGCTAGATCGAGAGTTTCTGAACAATCAAGATAGGCACCAGGTCAATATGGACATTATGTCCCATTTTTTGGCTTTCTCTTCTCGACCTCGGAGGAGAGAAGGTGGAAATGTTAATACTGTTAAGGAGGGTTTTCAAAGAAGAATACCTGGGGGACAATGTTGATGTTGTCATGTTCATAGAAATAGGGGTGGGGATCCCTTGGGCAAATGAAATACCCAAGCTTCTCCTCCTAGGACAAAATATGGCCATGCAACCTTTTCTTTTGGGCCTGACTGCTAGGGAGTTGAAGCACCATAGGAAATGGGTGTTGATTGCCAAGGATTTTCTTCGCAAGTGGTTTATGCTTGACGAAGAGGAGGCTCAGGCAGGGTAATATGGTTGGCTCTATTAGAATAACTGAGAGGGGGGGAGAATTAGTTATCCATAGTCCCAATTCAAAATGTATACTTCAAAACATTTATCAAAAACTTATGCAGCTTGGCAACATGAAATACTATTATGTCTGTGCTTTTACCGATTAACTTAACTAATTACTGATCAAATCTAATATGTAATATGTAAAGTATGATAATGAACAATCACCACAATAAACACATAACACAAGAGATCTAATGTGGAAACCCCAATAAGGGAAAAACCACCTGGGACCAGCAACCCAAAATATTCACTCTTCTAAATTGAGGTTGGTGAAGACCCAACCCTGTTAAAGGTTACAAACACACTATTAGGTGTGACCTTGTTAAAGGATTTAAGACCAGAATTTATCATCCAACCAGTATTCACTATGGGGTTGATAGGATAACAAATGTGTACTCTATGAGCAACATCCAATAAGACTTAAGAGTATACTCTGTTAAGAGATTTCTCTATTTACAATGGTTAAATTGTAACAGTAGTTTGATCTGACTACAATACAACTATAATTGTAGATGTTCAAATCTCTAATATGCTCATAAAAATCTTCTGATCAATACAACAATTTTTGTATCAATAATATCCACTTACTATCTGTTGGTAAAAGCTTTCTGACACTCAGTAGCTTCTGCATTCGGGTTCTTCTTAACCAATCTGATCAGGCATACATGAAGCTTGTTCATGCGATATCTCTGCAGTACTTCTTCTTCCAGCATAAGTTTCATCTTGAAACCTTAGTCTCTTAAATAGACAAGTAACTCATTTTCTTTTCCTCCATTGGATTTTGCCGCTTAATCATCTTTGTTCATTTTTTCTCTTTAACCTTCATCGGCTGTTGTGTCGAAAACACGTTTCAATTCTATCCTTTAGATTTTCCTTAAATTTTTCTAGCCATTGATCTTCATAACAAACTTTATATTTTCACCTTAAAATCATGCGTATCTAGCTCATCAATCCTTGTCAGCTAAATTAATCATTTATCTCTTTTCACTTCATCGGTTAATAAAGAAATGCATTGGTAAACACTCTGTTGGTTTACACTGTCATCGATATACACTACATTGCTCGGTGTATACTGTGATATTTCACTTTACCAACCATACTACTTTGTGTCTTTCAACTCTTTTCTTCATCATAGATGAATGAAACATAATCAAGTTGATAACATAAGGTCATAGACTCATCAACAAGTTACTCAATGAATTCCTTAACCTCATCTGTCACATGCATCTTCCTCATGTAGATTTATCTATTCTTCATCTCATTTTCTCCTCTTTTACAGATGTTTAGATATAGTAACTTATAAGATAAGTATTGTCAAGCTAGTTGACATCAATGACAACATATTACTGATTCAATTACATATCATATCTAATCAACAAATCCTTTGATCTGTAATCACTATTTCTTCAATAAGGTTCTAAATCAATTGTAGTTCATCAATCTCTCCCTTTGGCATTAATGGAAACTCAAATAATATGATGTGTACCATACATACCAACATATACTCTAAAACTCTATAAACAAATTATGTCCAAGCTCTCCCTAGCTTAATATTTTTAATCACTATGTTACTTAACAGCATTACCATAAGCAGCATTGACAATCTACGAATATGATCTTTTTAGCTCAAGTTCCAACTTCTGTTCTCAGTAATTGATCTTCAGTGTTCTCCTTTCTTCTAAATTGTCTCTCCCTTAGACTAATATCTCTCTTTAAGTACTATTTATCTCTCCCTCAGATAGATGTCCTCATTGGTGCTCATATGTTGTACTTCATATTGTCTATCTCTCCCTTTGACAATAATGACAAAGAAATCAATAAACAAATAGCTCTTGTAGTAGCCAAGTAACTCTCTATTATCCTGTATCTTCTCTGTATCTTGGTATACTAGTTTTCCAATCTATTTTAGTTCTCCAACCATCTTCATAGCCTTAGACATGATCCAAAGTGTGAACTTTTCTTGCATCAACATGTATGATCTCCTGATAAGATTAGGCTGATGCAACTTCCAGATCACCTTAGTGACTGATAGACAAGGGACGGACCCCTAGTCTAGTCCTCAAATATTCAAATGTTGCCTTCGGTAGAGGTTTTGTAAAAATATCTGCAAGTTGTTCTTTTGATGTAACAAATTCTAACTTAACTTTCTTCTCCTAAAATTTCTCTCTCAAGTAATGGTACTTAATCGATATGTGCTTAGTTTTAGAGTGCATCACCAGATTTTTAGAAATGTTAATTGCACTTGTGTTGTCACAGTATATGATCACTGGTTCAGTAATCACCTCATTCATTCATTCCAATACTTGATTGATATATGCAATATTTGAACAATTTGTTGCAGGAGCAACATACTCTACTTCAATTGTAGACTGAGAAATGCAAGCCTACTTTTTACTTGTCTAGGCTACAAGTCTTTCACCAAAGAAAAATGCTCCTCCGGTGGTGCTTTTTCTATCATCCACATTTCCAGCCCAATCAGCATCGGTGTAAACTCTAAGTTCAAACTTTCCTTCCTTGGGATACTGCATTCCATAGTCTTCAGTTTTCTTCGGGTATCTTAAGATTATTTTAGTAGAAATCATGTGTGATTCTCTAGGGTTAGCATAAAATCTAGCAAATATTCTCATAGCATGTGCTATGTCTGGCCTACTATGAACTACATACATTAATTTACCAATCATTTATCAGTACAGTGTTTGGTTTACCTCAATAGTTTCATCTTCCTTTGTCAGTTTGCATCCAGTGGCCATTGGTGTTCCCATCGGTTTAGCATCTTCCATGCCAAATGTTTTCAATATTTCCTTGACATATTTTCACTGTGTGATGAGTATCCCATCACTCTGTTGAATCACTTGTAGTCCTAGAAAGAATTTAATCTCTCTGAACATAGACATTTCAAATTCATTCCTCATATCATCAGAAAAATATTTACATATCAGATCTTGTCCTCCAAATATGATATTATCCACAAAAATTTCAGCAATAAGAATTGTATTATTAGTATCTCCTTTCATGTACAAATTGTTGTTGTCACTTGTTCTTACAAACCCAATACTTAGCAAATAATTATGCAATTTTCATCCCATGCTCTACATGCTTTCTTCAAGCCATATAATGCTTTATGTAATCTACATACCATATCCTTGTTGTTTGAATCAACAAACCCTTCCGGTTGTTCTATGTAGACCACTTCTTCAAGTATTCCATTCAGAAATGCTGATTTCACATCCATTTGATAGACTTTGAATTTCTTATGTGTAGCATATGCAAGAAGCATCCTTACTCCTTCTAATCTAGCAACAGGTGCAAATTTTTCTCCATAATCAATTCCTTCTTCCTGTGCATAGCCTTTGCATACTAATCTAGCTTTGTTTCTGGTTACTTCTCCACCTTCATTCAGTTTGTTCCTAAATATCCACTTAGTACCGATAACATTTTTATCCTTCAGTCTGGGTACTAAATTCCATGTTTTATTCTTTTCTATCTACTCTATTTCTTCTTTCATTTCATTAACCCATTCATCATTATCTAATGCAATCTTCACATTCTTTGGTTCAAATTCACAAATAGACATGTACCTCATCTTGTCTTTCTCCTTGTTTGCATGTCAGCTTGTCAGTTTCTGATTATCTGTGTCTTAGGATGGTGTCTTCTGACAAATCTAGCTAGAACATGATCTCTTCTTTCTTGTTCATCCTACTCAAGTTCATTAACTTGCTCGATAGGTCCTTCTTGTTCATCAGTTCCTTCAACTTGTTCCTCAGTTTGATTATTTTGCTGACCGGTAGTCATAGTCTGTGTCTTCAGTAGAAACTCAGGCTGTTCAATGTAAGTAAATCTACCATAGTCCTTAGGTTCCTTTTTTCTTTCCTCTACATTCTTATCATCAAACTCATCAACACAAAAATCAATGCTCTCAATCATCTTGTTAGTTACTTTGTTTAGACACTTATATGCTTTACTTTTCATGGAATATCCTAGGAATATACATTCATCACCTTTTGAATCAAATTTTCCATTCCTTTCATCTTTCAAGATAAAGCCTTTACTTCCAAAATTTCTCAAATAACTTATAGTAGGTTTGTGTCCAAACCACAACTCATAGGGTGTTTAGTTGGTATCCTTCTTCAATTGTACTCAGTTCAATACATAAATAGTTGTGCTTACAGCTTCCCTCTAGTATGTTTGTGCTACATTCTTCTCTATCATCAATGTTCTAGCATAGTCAACTATTGATCTGTTTCTCCTTTTAGCAATCCCATTTTTCTAGGGTGTCCTCGGTGCAGAGACCTATCTTTTGATTCCATGCTCATTACAAAAGTTAGTAAACTCATCAGAGATAAATTCACCTCCTCTATCAGATCTTAAGCATTTTAATTATTTACCAATCTCTTTCTCAACCTTTGCCTTACACCACTTAAACATCTTGAATGCCTCATATTTTTCTTTTAAGAACATGATAGTCATTAACCTTATATAATCATCAAAAAAAAGTATAAAGTATCTATCTCCATAATAGCTTTGAGTTCTCATAGGACCACATAGGTCGGTATGAACCAACTCAAGTATCTTCTTTGTTGAGTAATCCTTACTTTTAAAACTTGACTTAGTCATCTTACCTTTCTAACATTCATGGCACATAACATGATCAGGCTTTGATAAGTTAGGCAAACCTCTAACTCTTCTCTTTTTACTGATCTTAATCATGTTATCAAAATTGACATGGCATAGCCTCTTATGCCACAACCACGCATCCTCATTTTTCATCATTAAGCAAGAGGACTCATCAGTATCAAGATAAAATAAATTACCTTTTGTTTGAGCTCCTATTCCAATTAGTCTTCCTTCATCATTATATATCTTCACTTTCTTTCTCTCAAAAGCAACTCGGTGACTAGAATTATTTAGCTGAGCCACACTTAGAAAATTATAATTCAATCCATCAACCCAATAAGAATTGCCACATTTAATTCTATCATTTATCATTAAGGATCCTTTACCTCTTATTATATAGGGTGTGTCATTACCCATTTTGATAGATCCTCCATTGTAATGCTCAAGGTGATCAAACTTGTCATCATCACTGGTCGTATGGTGAGTATAGCCACTGTCTATGATCCATGTATTGTTTTTATTCTCTTTTGAGATTAGTGTTGTTTGAGATTGTTTTTCTTCTTCCTCAGAATCATCTTTCATAGCTACAAAAACAACTTCTACATCATCATCAGATTCAGAATTATATTCATCTTCTTCTTCTATGTAACATACCTTTTTGCCTCGGTCATCACTATTTTGGTTGTCTCTTCTATTGTGTCAGTAGCCTCTATTGTCTCTTCTTCCATAGCTTCCTTCTGATTGGTCTTTTGTTCTATCAGCATCATCCTTCTTCTTTGGACATCTAGCAGCAATGTGGCCAACCTCTTTACAATTAAAGCATGCCAAAGGTAACTTGCCTTTGTATCTACCTTTTCCTTTGGGAAATCTTCTGGCCATAAGAGCTTCAAGCTCATCAAGCTCATCAAGCTCATCATCTGTATTGTTATCACTGTCATTCTTATTCCTGCTACTAGACTTACCAATCTTTAGAGAAGTCATGAAAGTAGATTCAACATTGGGTACTACACTATTATCATAGTTATTCAACTCAAATGTTGTAAGCTTTCCAATCAGATTATCTAATGTAAGTGTACTATCAGGTGCTGACCTATTCTCATGAATTGAAAATACTTTGATGGCATAGATAGGTAATAGAGTTCTTAGAATTTTGTTTACCATAGTTTCTTCTTCAATGACTCCATCATATGCTTGAATAGCATGTACAACTTTCTTGATTCTGTTTGTATATTACACTATATTTTCTCCTTCTTTCATCTTCATATCGTCGAATCTTCATGTAAGACTTTCAACTCTAGCTCTTTTGACACTTATATCACCACTGTAAATTTGAGCTAGTTTCTCCCACATCTTCTTGGTAGTAGTACAATCCTTGATATCTTCAAATTTTGCATTGGTACAGGCAGTCACAATCTCCATCATGCTTACATTATGTTCATGCCTGTCCCTTAATTGATCAAGGTTAAGGTGACCAATCGGTGGTGCAAGGTATCCCAATTCTAGATATATGCAACTTCATCCAAATTTTCCATATTATGAAATTATCCTTATTAAGCTTTGGCACTTCCTTCTTATACATCTTGAGACCTTTGTGCTAAAGTCCTTAAAACTCTATTCTAGGCAACCACAGTAGCTCTGATACCAATTGTTAGAATAACTAAGAGGGGGGGAGAATCAGTTATCCATAGTCCTAATTCAAAATGTATACTTCAAAACATTTATCAAAAACTTCTACAGCTTGGTAACATGAAAAACTATTATGTTTGTGCCTTTACTGATTAACTTAACTAATTACCGATCAAATCTAATATGTAGTATGTAAAGTATGGTAATGAAAAATCACCATAATAAACACATAACATAAGAGATTTAACATGGAAACCCTGTTAAGGGAAAAACCACCTGGGACAGGCAACCCAAAATATTCACTCTTCTGAAGTGAGGTCAGTGAAGACCTTGTTAGAAAGTAAAGTCCACCAAGATAATTGAGAGGGGGGGGGGGGTGAATCAATTATCAACCACTTAGAAAATTTATCAACCTTAATAGATTTTAACCATGTAAGCAATTTAATCAACAACCATAAAAAGATATAGATACACAATGACACAAGATATGTTGACTAGGGAACCTCTTGATCAAAGAGTAAACCCCGGTGGGAATTATGCCCACAAAAGATGCACTAATATGAATATTCCTTGTGAAAGGATGGACTCTATTAGGAGCCTTATGAAATACATTTAGTACATATGAATCTCTATTAGGAGATTTTGAATCCCTGTTAAAATATTCTAACTCTGTTAGGAGTTATGGAAGACATAAGGAATCACTGCCCAAACAACTTCAGGGTAAGATCAACAAACTCACTATCCAACTGATCTTTGTATTACTCAATAGAATAATACCAAAAGATTACTAATCTCAACAATTCAATAATCCTCTGACTATGCCAAACCACACCAACTGCTTCCTCAGATCTCAATACCAAATCTTTGTACTTCGCATATCCTCTTTCACAATTTATCTTTCTTTCTAATACACACACTTAAATCAATTCAATTACATCACCACATTACTACTTACAATAAGGAATACATTCCTTCCTTTATAACACACTCAAGTAATTACAAATGAGTCAGCATACACAAAAATAAAGTTTCCACATGTTACACAGAATTTACACAAAACTGTCAACTTCCAAACAATATAATTCTTCACTTGTGCAACCTCGAATCTTGCGCTGTCATCCATGTCACTATCAACATGTCTTAAACTATCCTCTAACTACATGTGATCAAATTCAATCTTGATTAGGAGATATCATTTGATTACCGCAAACTGCTACTCAGGAACAGTGCCTGAATACTGCTTCCACTGATCTGCTCATAACTTCCATGAATGAATTATTGTATGCACTCTTAACCACTATCTCATAACATGTCATAGAATAAACCATCAACATCACATAACTCTATCTGTAATATCCCACATGTGCTAATCCAAAAATTGTCTGCTTCATTGCTAATCTTTAGTAGATCACTGTGTTGACATCAATGACAATCACTGTCATGAATGCAATAACAACTACTACAAAATTGCTGCTAATACTCCCCCATAGGATATATTCAGCATTCATTCCTAAAAATCATCCCCATTTTGGCATTGATGGCAACATATATGAAAAAAAATCCAAGTTCCATAAATCCAATCACTGCTACTCAACTACTCTGAAAAAGCTTCAAATCCTCTTCATCAATCAAATCTTGCTTCATTTTCCTATTCAGTTCTCTCCATCAAATGTTTTTCATGTACACTTCTCCCCATTGACATAAATGATAGAAGTTTCATCATTATGTCAAGCAACAACTTCAATGTCAAAAGACACTATTCAAAAAATACATTCACTAGAGTCCTCATGACTCAGCTCAAATACACATACTCCCCCATAAAGGAAGTACCAACATCCAGTCCAGAAGAAAAGATAAGGCTCATATACCACTGGATGGATGCAACAATCTACATCAATTCTCAAAAGTAGGTTGGGGCATAACCCCAAGCATACTATTACCATTATTTTCACTCTTTTGGAGGCCTAGTTACTAGATGAAGCTAATGTACCCTAGTTTGTGTTATTAGTGATCTTGCTTAAAATTTGTGTTCATTTCATTTTGTAAAGTACATGAAAGGGAAAGGAAATGAACTACATCTAATATTACATGTGCATATATCAATGTTAAGCATGATGTACAAGAGGGAAAGAACTGAAAAGAAAATCTATTTGAGCTCACAAATGTTGTGAGCATAGCCATTGCTAGAATTGCATAAATGAGTGCAAATATACATATATAATGAGCATAGATATAGGGGTACCAGACATTGCCTGGTAATAATTCTATCTCCATAGTGTTCCCAGTGTGCTCCTGTGATCCTAAACCTATAGATAAGAGAAGAGAAGTGGGTTAGATACAATGGATCTAAACAATGCCTGGTATCATAGTATCTATCTACAAGCATGCATATGTGTACTCATCTATACACCTCTAACACAGGCTATGCTCAGGGTGTGTACATAAAAGAGGCTCCAAAAATAAAAGAAATACCATTGTTTTCACTAATATGTTTGTTCCATGTGTAGATGAATGACCTTGACCTGTGATGCAGTCGATGCCAAGAAAACCTCATTTCCTTAGTAGTGGCTGCATCACAGGGCAAGAGCACCCATGATGACTAGGGAAAAATTTAGTAAGAGTGGGACACTCAAGAACCATAGATACATATCAAGTAAAGCATGGTTGAAGCATTGACAATAGAACATGGCACAGGGAGGGCTTGCAAAGCACATGCAATCCAGTCAGAACATAGAAGTGAGAAGGGGACACAAATCTGCATATTGTTGGCATCAACATAATTAGAATCTGAACCATGAATCAGATAGTAAAGGGGCTATAATTGGAAAATTAGTGACAATATAGCATATCATCATATGAAATAATAAATGGACAAGTGCACAGGCTCCAAAGAAAAAATAATGGAATACATGGAAATAGTGAGCATTTCACCATCATGGTAGCTGCAAAAACAATGCCTTAAGGTTTAAACATGGTGCCATCATAGTGCCCTCATCTATATGAAGAATCAATAAATAAGCAACACAGATCTTGGGCTGTATATGAAACAACTATCTAGTAAGGAGAACAGTACCCTTATCAAATACAAAGAATCAACAATGAGCAATAAATCTAGCAATATCAAGATCCCCTATTTCAAGTTCTTGGGGCCCTCTTAAAATTCAAATAGTGGACAATCATAGATAGAAATAGAGAAGTGTTCCATAATGCTTGCCTGCAGGGCTTAAGGCATCAGTGGCAATGAACTACTCTAAACAAGCACGTACTTGCTATGACTAAGCTTGTCGCCTTATGGAGATAACACATTAGTATGTAAGATTAATGGCACTAGGGATGGACATCATACCTTTCTCCATAGGTTCCCAATATTCAAATGATAGAAATAGTGATGCCCTAGCTCCTCACGGGCTAGCATGGGTTTGCCAATCTATTAGAGGCAATAAAATGTGAGGTAATGTATGATAAACAGAGCTCATGTTTTATCAAAGCAAGGAAGCAAATAAGCATCAACAAAAGGGTTCATGCCCTAGTTGACTCAAAAAACCCTCACCAGATGTAAAAATTAACAATGATGTTGATGCCCTAAGCTAGCATCAGCATATGAAATAAATAATACAATTCAAATGATGCAACCCATGAGATCCAATGCAGTAGCATAATGGTAATGGTAAAAATGGTTCACGGGCTGTGAGAAACATAGCAATATTAATACCTTAGCTCAAGACATAGGTGGCTAGGGTATGGCATTACAAATATATAAAAGTTCACGACACCACACTTCACAAGCTACGACCAGCGTAGTGCTCGCAGGTTGTAGACTAAGCATTCAAACACAATACGTGAAGACTCACAAGGTGCACGGGTTCTCAAAATAGTGAACCAAGGCCTCAATGCAAAGGCAAGTGCAAGGAGGTGATAGTTTGGTAGAATGAATGAGCAACATACAAGCACCCTAGCTTACAACACAACTCATGGGTAGCACCAGAGAAGGAACAATGTAAATCCCATGTTGCCCTAGCTCAGGAGTTCTTGACAGTAGCAATAATATCCCTCTTAGACATCAGCAAATACAAGATGTTTTTAATAGCCATTAAAATAGAGAATGTAAACAAAAACATGGTGCCCTAGTTTACAGAAACAAGTGCATACAAGTAGTGCCCCACGAAAGTAAAGATTGCCATGAAGATAAAGCATCAATTGCAGCAACATATGCCAGAAATATTATAAAATACATAATAGAGCCCTCATAGATGCAAAGAAGAGAGTAATTAATTCCACATTGTAACAAAACAATATCCTTCAAGTGTGCCCTCAGATATAGAGAGAAATGAAATGATAAAATGCCAGTGTTCTGAGATCTTGTAGAAATCACAATAACATGCCAATCAAAGAAGATTGAAAACTGAATGCCTACCTCGATCAATGCTAGAGGAAAAGGACCAAGAAGTTCCCATTTTTGAGCCTGAGTTTGTAGCCAAAATAGCCATTACAAATTGCAACTTCCCCATCTTACGACAGTGAAGTGTCCATATTTGGGCATTTGCTTTCTTGGATCAGTTTTTGCAAAGTATCAGTCATGGTCTTTCTTTCTCCTTCTAGGGTTAGGTTGAAACCTTTGAAATCAATGTTTATATTTATTTCTAGGGTGGACTTGGTTTAAAGGATGTACAAGTCATTAAATATTCTTTCCCCATAATTGGGTTGAGAGTCATTTGTTTGACTTAGGATTAAATCCGTGTTTTTAGTGTAGTGTCGATTTTGTTAAAAATGTAAATGTTCTAAGATGCATTCTCCTCATTATTGAGTTGAGAATTGTCTTGAAACTATATTTAGGATCCACTTATGTTTGCAACATGGTATAGGGGGTTAAATTTTAATTGTAAAAAAGTCATTGCAAAAGTTTTATTGTAAATTCTGACAATGGTGTTTTATAAACCATTGTCAGAATGTTATTTATGGTGCATGACTTAGTGGGTAGGGTCATTCCTTTGACCACATATTTTAGGCATCCCACTTTTTCCGCCACCCCTAAAAACTCAGGAATTGGGCATCCAAGTTAAAGAGGCATTCATGGGCCTTTTAGAGAGTTTTTCCATTTTTAGGAGGTAGTGGAGTTTGAATGCAGATTCCTAGTCTTAGGTTTTATACCTCTCACTTTTGGTGATTGAGGTGAGTTCTTCTTTCCCTCTTTCTTGGAGGTGAATGTTTGTAGCTCTAGAGAAGTAAGTTGTACTTTGGCTCCATTCAACTCAATTCATAGCAATTGTCCTTCTTTTTAATTCAAATTTGTGAGCTATTTTCGTGGATTTGATGTCATGTATTGTGATAAAAGTTAGTCATTTACTTGATATTTTGTTCATTTTGGATGTTCAAAAGCACTATTATTTCCTAAAGTCTCAATCTGTGTGCATTTGAATGTATTTGGGTTTGTGGAATTCATTTCCCTTCTCATTTACAACTAGCACCTGGTTATTTGTAAGGGAAGAATTAGATTAGGGAGAAGTTGTGATGCTCAAGTTATGTTCTGAATCATATTGTGAGTTTGTTTTCAGTTTTTGGATATATCAAAGTTCGGTGAATCACCTAGTTCTAGTTTCAATTTCATGCACTCTCTCTCCCTTTTCCTTCAAAGTTCAATTAAGTTTCAAGTGATTCAAGGGGAAGATGGCCCCTAATCTAAAGGTCAATTCTTGAATAGGTTACCCTTAACCTAAGAATAGTCCCATGTTTCACAGGATTGCTAGGTTCTACACTTAGCCATACTCGGGTGCAATCCCTAGTGACAATAGTTTTTGGCACGCCTGATGGCACCACTTTGTTTCCCATTATTCATTGAGATTTTGGTGTGATCCTCAGTGCAATCAGCCTTTAAGAGGTAGTTTGTTTCAAACACCATGGCGACTCTTAGATAAATCTACTAGTTTAAGTAGTTCAGGTGCTAATAAGTTTTAGGAAATATCTTTTTACTAGCTCATTTGATGGCTAAGCATGTCATTCCATAATGCATATTCTCCCTGTCACCCCCCATATCATGAGAAAACTACCCATGCACCATCATTCATGTCATATGAGGTTGGCCCAGTAGCAACAAATTATCAGCATGCACCATCATACCCTCCCACCCAGCATCAATCATCCTAGCAGCACTCCTATGAACCACCCTATGAGGGACACCATTATAGTCCTCAGAATCAACCCAACACCACTTCAAATTTGAGCTCCAATGAATGGTTGGTAGTTTTTCAGGAGGAAATGAGTTCTTTCATGAAGGACTATGCATAAGTGAAGTCTAACAAGGAGGAGCTCTCAAGGTAGTATATGGAGATGGTGGCTCAAAAAGAAGAGATCTCAAGGTAGCTACATAACCAAATAGCAATTCATGAGTAGATCCTTGAAGAGAAGAACCATCTAATCTTGACATAAGAGGAGGTTTATAAGAAGTCTTGAGGATCATTAAGAATTCATAAGGGGCATCTATCAGACAGCTACAAAGAATGAGGAGGATCTCTGAAAAGAGTTAGTAGAAAAGGATGAATTTCATGATCATGAGTAGGAGACACTTTCCAAGTGGATTGCAAAAAAGGATCAATTGATTAAGAATCTATTGGCACAAGTACCAACGCAAGGAGATCAAGAAGTTGTTGTTGCCCCAATGTAGGAGAACTCACTAGATCCACTAGAGGGAAATGGAAACTTAATGCAGTATTCGAGACCCTCATGGAATTTGTATCCAGGTTATGAGATGCCATCTCTTTTTGAGAAGGAGATATGCCATCCTACTGAAGAGAACCTAGAAGCTTTGCAAACTAGATAGGAGACTCAAAAGGTACAAATCCCAAGTTTCTTGCCTAATAAGTCCACTAGCACTTCTATTGAAATTCAAAGCTTTAGGATTTCTCTTTCAGTTCAGAATCCTAGTCTACAGGAGCCTAATCTCCATGCTTTTTTAGAGCCTATTCATGACCCTATCTCAAATTTATAGCCACATCATTTTATCCCTATAGAAGAGACACCTAAAAGGTTTGACTTCCTAAGTGAGAATGAGCCTGTCCTATAGCAGATAAAGCCCTATAAGCCAAGTCCTAAGGAGCCCCCTACACCTCATAGCATTTCAGGCCACCAGGAAGAGGATGATTTTTGTCTCTTAAGTGTGTTTTTCCATGATGATCATGAGGAACAAGTAGATTTATTGCATGATGATGGGTTGGAGCAGCCAAATAAGGATAAGAAAGAAAGTGAAGAAGGTGAGAGCCTAACTAATTTATTTGAGGAAATGCCTTCTTATATTGAGCAAAATGAAGTAGTGCAAGACTTGCTAGTTAAGCTCACTGATTGTGGCAAGGAAGATGATGTAGTTGATGCTAACTTAGGACAGTGAGAAGATTTTGACTCTATGATAAATGCTTTCTAGTCAGCTTTTGTTTGTGTTCCTCATCATCCTGAAATAGATGATAACATGTATGTTCCTAAAAAAAACCTTTCACTTCAAGAGGCTAATGTTGTACCCATTATAGAATCTAGGCCTATTTGCAATAAGGTGGTGGATGAATCTCAAGAATCTTGTTTCTTGGACCATGAGGAGGGACCAATTATGGTTAAAGAACTGATGCAATTTGATAACTTGGATGAGCTATTGGTGGTGCCAACTAATGAAGAGGATGACCCTGTAACTATAGAAGAAGAAATGGTATGGTAGACTATCATGGAGGGACAAATTTTTTATCAGCATGTTGAAGTTATTAATGAGATACACACTGAGCAACAAAGGTCTAGTTTCATACTCTCAAGGGGGTGTCCTATCAGATATCTAGCCTAGGTGGGGTCAAGAAAGGCATGCATACTCAAGGACTAAATGGAGGGTGATGTCAAGAGTCCACTCCTTGATGTTCTCTTTGTTGGCATCAAATATGAAAAGTATAACATTTTAAGGAGAATGGGATGTTATTTCAATAATCCAGTTAATGGATTTGTTTAACCAATTTGCTAAGACTAGTTAGAGTAGGGTAGGGTAGAATTTTTTCTTCATGTGTCCCCTAAGTGCTTCAGCATAAGTTTTCTTTTAGTTTTTCAGTTTGGTTTGAGTAGCAATAAGCCTGAGTAGTTTGCCAAGTAGTTAGCTTCAATTTTTGTTGGAGGAAGGAGGTTGGTTGTTCAAAGGAGCTAAGTTCATTTTGAGGATTATATGAGTTTGTGCTCAATGGATCTTTAAGGAAATAGATCAGGATGCTTAGCAAGAAAGCACTCATTAGAGGTCGCTATAATGTTACTATTATTTTCACTCTTTTGGAGGCCTAGTTACTAGATGAAGCTAATGTACCCTAGTTTGTGTTATTAGTGATCTTGCTTAAAATTTGTGTTCATTTCATTTTGAAAAGTACATGAAAGGGAAAGGAAATGAACTCCATCAAAGATTACATGTGCATATATCAATGTTAAGCATGATGTACAAGAGGGAAAGAACTAAAAAGAAAATCTATCTGAGCTCACACATGTTGTGAGCATAGCCATTGCTAGAATTGCATAAATGAGTGCAAATATACATATATAATGAGCATAGATACAGGGGTACTAGACATTGCCTGGTAATAAGACTATCTCCATAGTGTTCTTGATGTACTCCTGTGATCCTGAACCTGCAGATAAGAGAAGAGAAGTGGGTTAGATCCATCGGATCTAAACAATGCCTGGTATCACAATATCTATCTACAAGCATGCATACATGCACTCAACTATACACCTCTGACATGGGTTGTGCTTAGGATAGGTGCATGAGGAGGCTCTAGAAGTAAAAGAAATACCTTTTTTTTCACTAATATGTTTGTTCCATGTGCAGATGAACGACCTTGACCTATGATGCAATCGATGCTAGGAAAACCTCATTTACTTGGCAGTGGCTGCATCACAGGGCAAGAGCACCCATGATGACTAGGGAAACATTCAGTAAGAGTGGGACACTCAAGAACCATAGATCCATATTAAGTAAAGCATGGTTGAAGCACTAACAACAGAACATGGCATAGGGAGGGCTTGCAAAGCACATGCAGTCAAGTCAGAATAGAGAAGTGAGAACAGGACACAAATCTGCATATTGTTGGCATGAATGAATCAGATAGTAAAGGGGCTACAATTGGAAAATCAGTGATAGTATAGCATATCATCATATGAAATAATAAATGGACAAGTGCACAGGCTCCAAAGAAAAAACAATGGAATACATGGAAACAATGAACGTTTGACCATCATGGTAGCAGCAAAAACAATGCCTTGAGGTTTAAACACAATGCCATCACAGTGCCCTCATCTATATGAAGAATCAATAAACAAGCAACAGAGATCTCGGGTTGTATATGAAACAACTATCCAGTAAGGAGAATAATACCCTTATCAAATACAAAGAATCAATAGAAAGAATCAACAGTGAGCAATAAATCTAGCAGTACCAGGATCCCTTATTTCAAGTTCTCAGGGCCCTCTTAAAATTCAAATAATGGACAATCATAGAAAAAAATAGAGAAGTGTGCCATGACACTTGCTCACAGAACTTAAGGCATCAGTGGCAATGAACTACTCTAAACAAGCATGTACTTGCTATGACTAAGCTTGTGGCCTTATGGAGATAGCACATTAGTATGTAAGATGAATGGCACCAAGGATGGACATCAAACCTTTCTCCATGGGTTCCCAATATTCAAATGATAAAAAGAGTGATTCCCTAGCTCCTCACGGGCTAGCATGGGTTTGCCAATCTATTAGAGGCAATAAAATGTGAGGCAATGTATGATAAATAGAGCTCATGTTTTATCAAAGCAAGGAAGAAAATAAGAATCAACAAAAGGGTTCATGCCCTAGTCGACTCACAACACCCTCGCTAGATGTGAATAGTAACAATGATGTTGATGCCCTGAGCTAGCATGAGCATATGAAATAAACAATACAATTCACAGGATGCAACCCATGAGATCCAATGTAGCAGCATAATGGTAATGGTAAAAATGGTTCACAGGCTATGAGAAACATAGAAATATTAATACCTTAGCTCGAGACGTCAGTGGCTAGGGCATGGCATTACCAATATATAATAGTTCACAACACCACACTTCACAAGCTATGACCAATGTAGTGCTCGTGGGTTGTAGACTAAGCATTCAAACACAATACATGAAGACTCACAGGGTGCATAGGTTCTCAAAATAGTGAACCAAGGCCTCGATGCAATGGCAGGTGCAAGGAGGCGACGGTTTGGTAGAATGAACAAGAAATATATAGGCACCCTAGCTTACAACACAACTCACGGGTAGCATCAAAGAAGGAATAGCATAAACCCCATGTTGCCCTAGCTTAGGGGTTCTTGATAGTAGCAATAATATCCCTCTTAGACATTAGCAAATACAAGATGTTTTTAATAGCCATTAAAATAGAGAATGTAAATAGAAACATGGTGCCCTGGTTTATGGAAACAAGTGCACACAAGTAGTGACCCACGAAAGTAAAGATTGCCATGAAGATAAAGCATCAATTGCAGCAACATATGCTAGAAATATTATAAAATACATAAAAGAGCCCTCATAGATGTAGAGAAGAGAGTAAGTAATGCCACATTATAACAAAACAATATCCTTCAAGTGTTCCCTCGGATACAGACAGAAATGAAATGATAAAATGCCAGTGTTCTGAGATCTTGCAGAGATCACAATAACATGCCAATCAAAGGAGATTGAAAAATGAATGCCTACCTCGATCAGTGCCAGAGGAAAAGGACCAAGAAGTTCCCATTTTTGAGCCTGAGTTTGTAGCCAAAACAGCCAGTACAAATGGCAACTTCCCCATCTTATGGCAGTGAAGTGTCCATGTTTGGGAATTTTCTTTCTTGGATCAATTTTTGCAAAGTATCAGTCATGGTCTTTCTTTCTCCTTCTAGGGTTAGATTGAAACCTTTGAAATCAATGTTTATATTTATTTCTAGGGTGGACTTGGTTTAAAGGATGTACAAGTCATCAAATATGCTTTCCCCATAATTGGGTTGAGAGTCATTTGTTTGACTTAGGATTAAATCCATGTTTTTAGTGTAGTGTCTATTTTTTTAAAAATGTAAATGTTCTAAGATGCATTCTCCTCATTATTGAGTTGAGAATTATATTGAAACTATATTTAGGATCCACTTATGTTTGCAACATGGTATAGTGGGTTAAATTTTAATTGTAAAAAAGTCATTACAAAAGTTTTATTGTAAATTCTGACAATGGTGTTTTATAAACCATTGTCAAAATGTTATTTATGGTGCATGACTTAGTGGTTAGGGTCATTCCTTTGACCACATATTTTAGGCATCCCACTTTTTCCACCACCCCTAAAAACTCAGGAATTGGGCATTTGAGTTAAAGAAGCATTCATGGGCCTTTTAGAGAGTTTTTCCATTTTTAGGAGGTAGTGGAGTTTGAATGCAAATTCCTAGTCTTAGCTTTTATACCTCTCACTTTTGGTGATTGAGGTGAGTTCTTCTTTCCCTCTTTCTTGGAGGTGAATGTATGTAGCTCTAGAGAAGCAAGCTGTACTTTGGCTCCCTTCAACTCAATTCATAGAAATTGTCCTTCTTTTTCCTATAGCTTTGTGATTTATTTTAGTGGATTTGATGTCATGTATTGTGATAAAAGTTAGTCCTTTACTTGATCTTTTGTTAATTTTGGATGTTCACAAGCACTATTATTTCCTAAAGTCTCAATCTGTGTGCATTTGAATGTATTTAGGTTTGTGGAATTCATTTCCCTTCTCATTTACAACCAGCACCTGGTTATTTCTAAGGGAAGATTCAGATTAGGGAGAAGTTGTGATGCTGAGGTTATGTTCTGAATCATATTG
Source organism: Chamaecyparis obtusa (assembly GCA_027943335.1). NCBI lineage: Eukaryota > Viridiplantae > Streptophyta > Pinopsida > Cupressales > Cupressaceae > Chamaecyparis > Chamaecyparis obtusa. Next base: position 857,708 of record BSBK01003030.1, read on the forward strand.
TGAGTTTGTTTTTTAGTTTGTCGATCTATCAAAGTTTGGTGAATCACCTAGTTCTAGTTTTAATTTCATGCACTCTCTCTCCCTTTTCCTTCAAAGTTGAATTATGTTTTAGGTGATTCAAGGGGAAGCCGGCCCCTAATTTGGAGGTCTATTCTCGAATAGGTTACCCACAACCTGAGAATAGTCCCATGTTTCACGGGATTTCTAGGTTCTACACTTAGCCTTACTCGGGTGCAATCCCTAGTGACAACACATACCTCTCAGATACTCAAATGTATCCTTAGGCAAAGGTTTTATAAATATATCTGCTATTTTCTCCTTTGTGCTTATGTGCTCAAATCTGATTTCTTTCTCAACTACTTTCTCTCTTACTACATGATACTCTATCTTAATATGCTTCATCTTAGAATGTAACACAGGGTTCTTAGACATACTAACTATGCTAGTGTTATCATAATGTATAACAATAGGCTCAAAAAATTGTTTCCCAATATCCTTCAGCATTTGCTTCATCCAAATTATTCGGTTACAATTATTTGTTGCTGCTACATATTCTGCTTCTACTATACTCTGTGAAATACAATTCTATTTCTTGCTTAACCAAGAAACCAATCTTCCTCCAAGAAAAAATGCTCCACCATTGGTGCTTTTCTTTTCATCAACACTACCTCTCCAATCAGCATCTGTATATACACATAGGGTGAAATCATCAGATTTTTCATACCACAAACCATACTCAATTGTGCCTTTCAAATAACTCAGTATCCTTTTCACTGTTGCATAATGTGATTCTTTAGGTTTTGCTTGAAATATCACTACCATTCCAACTGCATGTGATATATCTGGTCTTGTATGTGTTAAATACTACAATCCTCCAATCATAGATCTGTACTTCTTTCATTCTACTACAGGAGTCTCATCTTTGCTAGATAATTTGTGTTAGGTTACCATAGGTGTTCCAACTAGCTTATAGTTTTCCATTCCAAATCTCTTCAGCAAATCATTCAAGTATTTTATCTAACTCAAAAAGATACCATCACTATTCTATTTTATTTGCAATCCCAAAAAGTATTTCATCTCACCAATCATACTCATTTCAAATTTAGTCTTCATTTCATCTACAAATTTGTCACTTGCTTCATCTTCTCCTCCAAAGATAATATCGTCAACAAAAATAACAACAACTAACAAACCATTTTCAATTTCCTTTGTGTATAAGTTGCTATCAGCTATGCCTTTTGTAAATCCCAATTTCAATAAATACTTATCCAATCTTGCATACCATGTTCTAGGTGCTTGTTTTAGTCCATATAATGCTTTCTTCAGTTTGCATACCATATCTCCTTCTTGAGTCAAATAAAAATCTTTAGGCTACTCAATGTAAACTTCTTCTTCTAATTCTCCATTCAATAATGTTGACTTCACATCCATCTGATATACTTTAAATTTCTTGTAAGCTGCATAGGCCAAAAACATTCTTACTGCTTCAATTCTTGCAACCGGTGCAAAAGTCTCTTCATAGTCAATTCCTTCTTACTGTGAGTATCCTTTCCATACTAATCTTTCTTTATTTCTTACTACTTCTCCTTGTTCATTCATCTTGTTTCTGAATACCCATTTTGTTCCTATTAGATTCTTATCTTTAGGTCTAGAGACCAATTCCCATGTCTTGTTCTTTTCAATCTGTTCTAGTTCTTCTTTCATAGCATTAACCCAATTTTCATCTTCACAAGCTTCACTGGTAGATTTAGGTTCAATTTGAGAAATTAAACATAAATGTACCTTATTCCATGTCAGAACTACTCTGTCAAAACTTCCAATAACTTGTTCTACAGGATGATGTCTTGATAGATACCTGTTCGGTGTCATAGTCTCAGATCTTGCTTCAACTGTAGATTCTTCTCTAGATTCCTCTCTAGTTTCTTCAACATGACTTTCATTCAACAAATCACTCTCAGTTTCATAGAATAATTCAGTAGTCTCAGGGTTTTCTCGAAACAGAGTTCCTTCTTTTGGTTCATAATCAATCATTCTTTCCTGAATTTTGAACTTCTCATCAACGTTAACATTTGTGCTCTCAATAATAGTCTTGGTTCTTTTATTGTAACATATGTAGGCTTTTCTTTTCAGTGAATATCCAAGAAATATACCTTCATCACTTCTAGGATCAAACTTTCCAATGTCATCATCTCTCTTAATATAACATTTGCTTCCAAAGATTCTAAAATACTTAACTGATGGTGCATGTCCAAACCATAATTCATAGGGTGTCTTATATGTGTCTGCTATGATTTGTACTATGTTCAATGTATACGCTATTGTGTTCACTGCTTCTCTTCAGAATACCCTCACCAAATCATTCTCAAATAACATGGCTCTTGTTGCTTCAGTAACTGACCCATTTCTTCTTTCTGCAATACCATTTTGTTCAGGTTTTCTAGGGGCTGAAAACTGCCTCTTCATACCATTTACTTCACAAAAACTATTAAATTCTTTAGATGTAAATTCTTCACCTCTATCTAATCTCAAACATTTAATCTTCATTCCAGATTCATTCTCAACTTTATTCTTCATGATCTTAAACTTATCAAATGCTTCATCTTTTTCTTTAAGAAATGCAATCCACATCATTCTTGTAAAATCATGAACAAGAATCATAAAATACCTTTCACCATAGAATCCTCTAGTCCTTGTAGGACCGCTCAAGTCTGTATGAACAATCTCCAACTTCTCTTCTATTGTGAACTTCTTGTTGGGAAATGAGCTTCTCTTCTGTTTAGTCATCACACATTCCTTGCAAATCATGTTAGTAGGCTTCACAAGTCTAGGTAAATCTCTTACTGCAACTATAGTACTTACTTTCACAATGTTATCAAAATTTATGTGACAAAGTCTTCTATGCCATAACCAACTATCATCAATCTTAGTAATTAAGCATGTCATCTCAATAGGATTCAACTAAAATACATTACCTCAGGTTCTAGATCCAGTACCAATCAAATTACCATCTTTATCCTTTATCACACAATTTTTCTCAGTAAACCACACTTGATATCCCTTATCAACTAACTGTCCAACACTCAAAAGATTATGCTTCAACCCATCCACAAAGTAAACATCATCAGTATTAGTCTTTCCATCAAGAGTAATAGATCCAATACCTTTAATCAAACAAGGTGCATTGTTTCCAACTCTAACAATTCCTCCATCATAATTGTTAAACTTTATGAAATTTTTCATATCACCAATCATATGATGTGAACAACCACTATCTATAATCTAATCAAATTTCTTTTCTACTTGAGAAACTAATGCTTTTTCTTCTCTAGTTTCAGTTTCAGGATTCTCCTCTTTAATTGCTACAAATCCTATATCCTCAATGTTCTCAGTATCACTGTCACTCAAGGTCCTCAGCACTTTCCATATCACTTCATTCTTTATTTTGGTTCCTCCACAAGATTTTATACCTGCAACAATTTTTGACATTCTACCAATATAGCTTCTAACAAATTCATCTTCCATCATTCTTATGTCCTCAAATGCACATATCCAATTATGTAATCTGACTTTCTTTGCATGATCATCACCTTCAAAAGTAGATTGTAAAGCTAACCAAATTGCATGAGATGTCCTTAGATATTTTACCTAACTCTATTCATTCTCCGAAAGGGCTAACAAGAGTGCTTCTCTGGCAAGTATATTACACATGAATAGATCTCTTTCTTCATTCGTACATGTCTCAATACTATCTTCATCAATGATAGTCTTATGATTCTTTGTAATCAACCAATAACCTAGTCCTAAACAAAGTAGGTGTGTCTTTATCCTTTCTTTCCGGCTATCAAAATTTACTCCATCAAACTTAGGGCTTTCTTTCCTAAAATTCACCATAGATCTCCTTAAGCTATTAAACTTCTCTATCAAGGATCTATTGCTCTGATACAAATTGTTAGAAAGTAAAGTCCACCAAGATAACTAAGAGGGGGGGGGGGGGGGTGAATTAGTTATCAACCACTTACAACATTTATCAACCTTAACATATTTTAACCATGTAAGCAATGTAATCAACAACCATAAAAAGATATACATACACAATAACACAATGACACAAGATATGTTGACTAGGGAACCTCTTGATCAAAGAGTAAACCCCGGTGGGAATGATGCCCACAAAAGATGCATTAATATGAATATTCTTTGTGAAAGGATGGACTCAATCCTTGTTAGGATATTTTGAATCCTTGTTAAAAGATTCTAACTCTATTAGGAGTTATGGAAGATAGAAGGACTCATTGCCCAAACAGCTTCAGGGTAAGATCACCGAATTCACTGTCCAACTGATCTTTGTATTACTCAATAGAATAATACCAAAAGATTACTGATCTCAAAAATTCAATACTCCTCTAACTTTTCCAAACCACACCAACTACTTCCTTAGATCTCAATACCAGATCTCTGTACTTCCCATATCCTCTTTCACAATTTCTCTTTCTTTCTCATACACACACTTACATGAATTCAATTACATCACCACATTACTACTTACAATAAGGAATACATTCCTTCCTTTATACCACACTCAAGTAATTACAAATGAATTGGCATACACAAAAATAAATTTTCCACATGTTACATAGAATTTACACAAAACTATCAGCTTCCAAACAATATAGTTCTTCACTCGTGCAACCTTGGATCTTGCACTTTTATCCACATCACTATCAACATGTCTTCAACTATCCTCTAACTGTGCATGATCAAATTCAATCCTGATTAGGAGATATCATCTGATTATCGTAAACCGCTACTCAGGAACACTGCCTAAATACTACTTCCACTGATCTGCTCATAACTTCCATGAATAAATGAATTACTATCTACGCTCTTAACCACTATCTCATAACATGTCATAGAATAAAACATCAACATCGCATAACTCTATCTATAATATCCCACGTGCGCTAATCCAAACATTATCTGCTTCACTACTAATCTTTAGTAGATCACTATGTTGACATCAATGACAATCATAGTCATGAATGCAACAACAACTGCTATAGAATGGCTGCTAATACTCCCCCATATGATATATTCAAAATTCATTCCTAGCAGACCCAACCCTGTTAATGGTTACAAACACACTATTAGGTGTGACCTTGTTAAAGGATTTAAGACCAGAAGTTATCATCCAACCAGCATTCACTATGGGGTTGATAGGATAACAAATGTGTATTCTATGAGAAACATCCAATAAGACTTAAGAGTCTACTCCGTTAAGAGATTTCTCTATTCACAATGGTTAAACTATAACAGTAGTTTGATTTGATTACAATACAACTATAATTGTAGATGTTCAAATCTCTAATATGCTCATACAAATCTTCTGATCAATACAACAATTTATGTATCAATAATATCCACTCACTGTCTATCAGTAACAGCTTTCTGATGCTTGGTAGCTTCTATAGTCAGGTTCTTCTTAACCAATCTGATCAGGCATACATGAAGCTTGTTCATGTGATATCTCTACAGTACTTCTTCTTTCGGCATAAGTTTCATCATGAAACCTTAGTCTCTTAAATAGACAAGTAACTCATTTTCTTTTCCTCCATTGGATTTTTCTGCTTAATCATCTTCATTCATTTTTCTGCTTTAACCTTCCTCGGCTTTTGTGTTAGAAACATGTTTCAGTTATGTCCTTTAGATCTTCCTTGAATTTTGCTAGCCATTAATCTTCATAACAAACTTTATATCTTCACCTCGAAATGATGTGTATCTAGCTCATCAATCCTTGTCGGCTAAATTAATCATTTAGTTCTTTTCACTTCATCGGTTAACAAAGAAATGCATCGGTAAATAGTCTGTCAATTTACACTATCATTGGTATACACTACACTGCTCGGTGTATACTGCGATGTTTCACTTTACCAACCACACTGCCTTGTGTCTTTCAGCTCTTTTCTTCATCATAGATGAATGAAACATAATCAAGTCGATAACATAAGGTCATACACTCATCAAAAAGTTACTCAATGAATTCCTTAACCTCATCTCTCACATACATCTTCCTCATGTAGATTTATCTATTCTTCATCTCATTTTCTCCTCTTTTATAGATGTTTAGATATAGTAACTTATAAGATAAATACTATCAAGCTAGTTGACATCAATGACAACATATTACTGATTCAATTACATAGCATATCTATTCAACAACTCCTATGATTTGTAATCACCATTTCTTCAATCAGGTTCTAAATCAGTTGTAGTTCATCAGGCTCGATGAATTCTTACAATTAATCCTCTCTGGAGAATTCTACTTAGATGAAGCTAAAGGGCAAAATCACTAGTGGACTGCTAGTAGTTTTTTTTGATAAAAACATAACTCATAGTCATTTATGGGTTTTTTTTTTGTTTATAGTAGGTTTCTTTTTGTAGTATTGTACTAGAAGTGGAGTCTGGACAATGTAATTACAAATTATAATTTTATGAAAAAGTATAATGAAAATTTCACAAGCTTTAGCTCATTTCAATTTGTGTTTTATGGGTAAAAAAATAGTTTTTATATTTCTCTATCACTGTGATTGCAATATTTTAATTACTTGCTTTATCTATGTATTTGACATGTATGATGTAACTTGTAACTATGTTTCAGCAGAAATAAGGAAACGATGTCGAATGCTATGGTATTTCCATTTTTAATTCAGAATATTTAAAATGTATTACAGACTACAGTTACAAATTAGACATTTGTAGTTAATATGAAAGATTTCCTAAATTATTTAGTAACTAATTAAATTATTAATAAGGTTTGAGAAAGAATTTGTGGTTTTATAATTATAATGTCTGAGAATTATATGTGATTATAATTATCAATGTTAAAGTTAAAATCAATAAAAAATATCATTTTAACATTAAGTATACTATATAATTATTAATCAATTTGAAGGACAAATGAATTAATAAGGTTAGATTATAATTATCAATGTTAAAGTTATAATCAATAAAAAAAATATCAATTTAACTTTAAGTATACTATATAATCAATAAAAAATATTACTTTAACTCATGTTTGCGAGAATTGTTACTAACTTTAAATGTTATTAACTTATTATCCATTATTAATTAATATCTATAAAAGAAATAATAACAGTATAACATTAACAATGTCCATTGCAAATAACTATCATTGGATGATCACAAATCAATGATGTACAATGGACTTCACGATGAAAGGGAAAAACAACCCGATCTTTCCAAACCCGTTCTGGAATCATGACATGTGCCACTATACAATGTCATTTCAATTTGATGATGACGTGACACATCTGACTCGTGATGTGAGTCAGCTTGACTTGGTGAGTTAATGGGACCCACAGCCTAGTGCCCATGGGGCCACCACACCGTTGGATGATTGTAGATCAACGACCGTAGTTGTATTTTGGGCTAAAAGGAAAAAGAAACCTCATCTTTTTGAACCCATTTTGAAATCATGACACATGTCACTAAACACATAACACATTCTACTTGTACCCACAGTCTCATAGTCTTGCACGGTCTACCAACACTGTCATTTGATGATGATGTGACACGTTTGACTCATGAGGTGAGTCAGCCCAACTAGGTGAGTTAATGGGGACCCGCAGCCCAGTGCCCAAGGGGCCACCACACCATTGGATGATTGTAGATCAACAACCACAATTGTATTTCAGGCTGAAAGGAAAAAGAAACCCCGTCTTTTTTAACCCATTCTAGAATCATGACACATGTCACTAAACATGTAACACATTCTACTCATACTCGCAGTCTTAGAGTCTCACACGGTCTACCAACACTGTCATTTGATGATGACGTGACACATCTGACTCGTGAGGTGAGTCAGCACTCAGTCTTCAAGTGACTAGGTTAGTTAATGGGACCCACAGGGCTACCACACCAGATAGTGACTAACACTGACATTGCCACCATTGGATGATTGTAGATAAATGATCGAAGCTATATTTCAAGCTGAAAAGGGAAAAGAAAACCCATTTTTGCAAACCCATTCTGGATTCATGACGCATGTCTAGTTGTCCACTCACACGGTCAGTGACAGTGATAAGTGTGATGACTATAGATTGTACAATTTTGGTGCTTTAAGTTTCTTTAATTTTTCATTTATAAGTAGTATGTAGATTTAGAAAGGGGTTACAAACTTACAACTTATGGATTATTAATTTCTAGGTCGAGGATTGAGGTTTTAGGAAAGCAAGAAAGTCTCTCAACTCTCTTCCAGCTTCCCAGTCATAGTCTGCAAAAATCAATACTAAGGGTGATGGGTAACTACTAAAATCCTGAACACCTACGTCCTACATTTTACATTTTTTAAATCTCATGATTTACAGCTTTACTATTTATATTATATAAAAAAATTTAGCCTGTTAGGGTTTAATTTTTAATCACACCTATAAATTGTAGGCTTGTAGTTGTGTTTAAATATTTGATACCAGTTACCAACTTTGAATTTACCATGATGGGCAAAACAAATACCAAGAATAAGACTATGAGTAAAAGGCCAAGTCAGATAATAGAATTCCACAATCAGCTTAAAACACCAGGTTTCAGTGATTTATTCCATGATATACATGATCCTCTTATTCATGGAAATAAGAGAATAATGGAAATTATATTTGCAGTTGAAAACAAGTGGAATGATCCAAATAAGGGTTCAAAATTGTATTCATTTAACCCCATGGTAAATGCAACTACAAATAAAATTGCACCGTGGGTTGTTGGGTCGGCACACATGGTGTTACCTCAAATATTCCCTTGCCCAAAAATTTTCATGGTCTACGCCAAAAATTATGATGACAATAGAAAAGCAATTGTGAATAAAAATACTCAGGAGGAAATTTTGTCAATAATCGAGAGTGAATTTGCTACTTTATTGAACCTAGGGTTTGAACAAAAAAACTCAAACGTGCACATTGACCTAGGAAAGCTGGTAGAGGATTATGAGAAATTAGATGCAACACATAGAGATTCTTATATTAGAGGATTTAGGAAAGCTGGCAGAGGATTATGAGAAATTAGATGCAACACATAGAGATTCTTATATCAGAGGATTAACAAGTGGTTGTAGTCTGAGTCCAAATCATAAGCCTCCTTATGATTATGAATTTGTTGTGCCATGGGCACATGATAGTATTTCCTTGCTAGCATTTTGTTTGGGATTGGATAGTAACAAACAAGTGGGTGCTAGCATTCTAGAAATGCTTTTTCATATTCATTTTGAAAAAGAACTAATTAAATATTGTTTTGTTGAGCACATTGTTTGTTACATGCAAGATCAATTACTAATGATTCAAAGAGGTTAAAAGAAGACATTTAGATTCACATCCTACTTGTGCTATCTTCTCTTAGCAAAGCATCATGCAATATTTTAGACAAACAAGCTTTGCAGTCAGGGCTAAAATCCTATATATGAGTGCACACCTCAGATAAGGATGATTGATAACAGAAGGAACTACAACAATTTTGTAGACTTCTTTTTGGCTCCAATGTAACATAAAATTATAGGCACTCCAATGCCTAGAATGCCTCTTACTTGTAGAAATTGCATTCAACTCGGAAGTCAATTACAATTGGTTGACTGGTACTTAATGGAAGAGTACACTATGTTAAGGTTTTATGGTTCAGTGGTAGAACCCTACAAACTTCCAATACATGTAACAAAGAGGATTTTTGCATTGGAATATGTATGAAAAATGGAGAGCACAGATGTACTCTTTAATGGTCAGCAAAATTAAATGATATTTCCTTCCTTGCCTTTCTCCTTTGGAGGGTTCACATTTGAGAGAAAAGGATTCAAAGTGGTAGAAGCCTTTTTTTCAATTTTTCGCTTTGATGTTGATAGTCTTCGGCAGTATGATCCACTAAACATAATTGGAACAAAGCTTAGAGAGAATGGGAACTCTGTAAGAAAATGTCAACATGAAAGTATGCCATTGATTGAAAATTTTAAAAACATGGAGTCCTAGGATGAAGTCAAAAAAGAGATGGAGAAATATGCTACTAAAAATAATATGTCAATACAGGAATTGTCATCACAAATAATGGCATTGCACAAACAGAAAGGAAAAGTGTAGGCCATCACATCGTCCAATTTCTACTAGAAAGCTGATAAACCATCTATGAAATATATTCCAAAAGAGCTAATGGATGAATGTATAGATGGTAGATGGACTCGAACCAAAATTTCTAAATTTTGGGAAATGAGGAAGAATCTCGGCAAGCCAAAGACCTCTATAGATCTTGATGAGGTGGAAGAGGATACAATGTTTAACAAATTATGGAATAAGGAGTATCCAACAAAAGCATATCATGGTGATGATGATGATGATGACAAGGATTATTTGAATGCCTCATCCAGTACATTATATCCAATTAGTAGAGGAGTTGATGCATCCGCAAAACTTTAATATAGCAAAGGGGAAGATGTTGTAGAAAAAATGGGTTGCCAAGGTTTTGGTGGTCTAGGTCCTAGTGGACAAGGGGTTTGGTCTGCACCTGACCCACCAGTTGTAGCACCAAAACATGGTAAAAAACCAGGCCTTGTGCATCGAGATCAATCATCATATTCATCAACTCAGTTAATTCCATTGGTTTCTACTTTAACTAAGTCAATTCCATTTGTTTCTGCTTCAAATACAGTTCTACTTGTTACAAGTACTGGTTTTCGTTGCACCAAAAGATTGACCTGTTAATACCCACACTAGTACATTTGAGGTCAAATTTTGATGGCCATTTGTTGGATTTGCAACACTAATTTGTCACAAGTTCGATAGCTGAGTCCATTGTAGTTTTTGTGTAGGAAATTATGACAGAAGATGAATCTGTCAGTTTACCAACACCACATCATGTCAGAAACTTGCACAAAACAATAGCTTTGTTATGGCATTTCCTGTGGCTCATCCATTAGAATTTTGACAGATACCTGTTGATGATATGGCATTAATGTCAAAATTTCTGTCGAAAGATTTCTATTTGTGACACTTAAACTGTCAGAAGAGCAACAGTCCTTCGGCATTTCTCCGATAGGTTTCCCTATTGAACATATAGCATTACTGTCAGAAGTATTGCCGTAAATTATTTTTTTCTAGACATTTTATATATCGAATGCATAGCACTTCTATCAGAATTAATTATGAAGTGTCAAAAAACTAACGGATATGCACATTAAAGATAAAACAACTCAATAGACCATCATAGGTTCTCTCTTTCTTCAGTCTATATTATTGACAGAATGTTTTACCTTTCATTAGCTCATCAAATCCAGGGATTTGAAAGAATTTATAGAATATTTTCATGACAACATATATTATTTAAGTTGATGTTGCACAAATTTATCTACTTCGCCCACTTGTAGACTATGAGGACGGCGATAAAGAAGCATGGCCATGGCAGGATATGCTTCTTTATCCCTGTCTTCATAGTATACAAGTGCATGAAGTAGATAAATTCATGCAACATCAACTTAAATAATATACATTGTCATGAAAATGTTCTATTAAATTCTTTCAAATCCCCGGATTTGATGAGCTAATGAAAGGTAAAACATTCTATCAATAATATAGACCGAAGAAAGAGACAACCTATGATGGTCTCTTGAGCTATGTTATCTTTAGTCCTAGCTACCTGTTGATCATCAAGAATAATCACTACCTTGCATTTATGTACACTGCACAAATTGATCCCAATCTCGCAAAAACATTTTAAACTTGTAGATCTCATCAATACTGGAAGCCTAAAGTAATTTTATATGATCACTAGCACATTTCGTGCATGGATGAGAAACAGTATCCAAAGTTTCTAGATAACCATTTTTGAGAAGAGGAATGAGTGCAGGCCAAAGAAGGGATAATTCCACAACAAAAAGGAAGACATCTTTTTAGCTTGGGTCTGGATCCTACCCCAATTTTTGAAGGATCCAGGGCTAGTCTGGAAAGATGTCTTCCCATTCTATCTGCAACATTGTGTCCATCCATGATCTCAGGAATATCATCATCTTTCTACTCTTCATTTGTCAAAATATATCATTTCTTCAAGCTTGCAGAGTAATCTTATTAACAAAAGAACTCTTGCCAACATTAGGGTACCCACAGATCAAAATAGTTGATGTTATTGGTGATTGTGCTCAAGGATATCGATTCACTATTTTGAAATGGACAAATCATTTTTATTTCATTTGTAGAGAAAAGGAGTGGGAGAAAATGAGCAGGTGAAAGTTGATCGAGCGCGAGAGAAGGCATTGCATTTTATTTGATCATGAATGCTCTCTGAAATGACCAATCATGTTTTCTATTCAATTTTTTTTGGTGTGTTTTTTTCCCATATTCAGTAGATAAAAATCATGGCAGCGGCCACTTAGCCATCTTTTTGATGTTCCAGGTATTTTACAATGTGTATGTGGATTTATCATTCAGTTGCTTGCAGTTATTGGTCAAATGCAAATATTTTGTCAAGTTGAAAGGCCAAGATATTAGTTTGGTGTCTTCGGTTTATCTTAAAAGTTGATTTGGTAAAATCCTCAAAAAACACACTACATGTTCTAAAATGTAAAGAAGTTGAATGTTAAATGTAAGATATATATCTCATCCATAGTAATCAAAAGAAGGGACATGAAACTTATAAGGAGATTTACCAGTCCAAAAATATAAGTGAATAGGAAACATGATTAGTACCTTATGAATTGGTTTTTGAGGTGCACAATCTTCATCAATCTCCTCAGAACAAGACCCCTCCTCACAAAAAATGCATTTAACAGATTAAACAAATCTACAAAACTGAACCAATGGCATGTTTAGAACAAAGAAATAGATTGATAATAATATGCTAAAAATTCTATTATATTTAATACATGCAAAAGGACCAGTCCCAACAATTCTTAAACATACTTTATCTGATATGATAATAACATGCTAATTAAACTAATAAAGGTGTTATCTACATTTAATCTACCAATTACTAATTACACAAAAAACAAATTACAAAACTGAACCAATGGCATGTTCTTCGTGTGGTACAAGGAAGATTTGGCTATGAAAAAAAAAAATTGAAATGGCCTCATCATTTTTATTTCGATTGGATAGAGGAGCGAAAGCTGAGTGCGAGAGAAGGTATGTGATTTCTTCATCTTTCGAGCATCTGGCATCATATTGGACTACAAATTTCAAATGCATTGCATTTTATTTGATCATGAATGCTCTCTGAAATGATCGCATTCTACTGGTGTCGTGCCCTAGGCCATGCTTTATCTCCATTATTTGATAATATTGGTGCTTGTGCTCAAGGATATCGATTCACTATTTTCAAATGTTTGGATCATTTAGACAATTACATTTCCTGACTGTTCCTCTAGTACACAGTCAGGAAATGTAACTGTCTAATGATTATATGTAATGTTGAATGGATTAAATGCTTTATTCTTGGCAGAATTGAATGGAAGGAATAGTGTGTATTAAATACAATCTAGTCACTTATATAATGCTTTGGAGACTACTGGTTTGACTGTCCATGTGATACCAATGACTGAGATTCATTAAAGGATACAAAACTTTTCATTTTGGGGTTATTGTGTGTGGATTCAAATGTAGGTTTGATTTGGTTAATATTTAGAAGAGATCAATAAAGTATTTAAAGATAATCTTACATGTTTGGAGAGGTTTGGAGGAACTTATCATGACTGTACCCCCACAAACATCGACATAGACTGGTTTTACTAAGTTTCCTTTCTCTACCGCAGGGGTATAGTTAGAGGGTTCATTGACAAAATGATCCTTCGAATGGTTACTATGAATATGAATAATTTGACATAGCATATTACTCATTTTACTTGAAGTTTGGAATAGCTTGTGCAAGGGTGAAAGTAGTTTTGATCATTTTGGTCATGATTGTTCCTCTACATAGTCAGAGAATGTAATTGTCTAATGATTATATGTAATGTTGAATGGATTAAATGCTTTATTCTTGGTAGAAGTGAATGGAAGGAATAGTGTTGGTGTTAGGTTTCATTTATTATTGAATTCAATGGTTTCCAAGATGTGTTGAGGAGTTTGCTCCTTGTTTAATGTTAATTGTTCCTACACAATCCACTCATACAATAGTGAAGTTACAAAACTAAACCGATGGCATATTTACAACAAAGAAATACAATGATAATAATATGCTAAAAATTCTATTATGTTTAATACACACCAAAGGACCGCATTCTAAATTGTTGTCACTAAAATGACCGTATTCTACTGGTGTCATGCCCTAGCCCATGCTTTAAGTCCATTATTTGATGTTATTGGTGCTTGTGCTCAAGGATATCCATTTTTTTGAAATGTTGACTGTGGTTATCAAATGGACAGCTCGTGAGCTTCTAGCAAGGTGCCATTTGTATTGATAGCTTAGGGAATCAAATGTATTGTATCATTGATAGTTGATACTTTGTTAAAAGGAAATAGGACAAAGAACTATTTTTCTTTAGTTTCTCTATTTTGATCCCTAAGTGGTTTACAACCCTAGAGAAGTATATGTAGATTTATGGATGTAGTTGCAGGATACATAGCAGCCAATAATTCACAATAAATCCATGCATCCAATTTGAATAGAAATTAATACAAAGAACTAGGGTCCTCCAATGGCCCAATCATCTGGACCTTGATTGTCCCCTCAACCAGTGACCCTTCAAAATTGGGTTATCATGCAATCAGTGAGTGATCCTTCATTCTCCTGGTGAGCTTCTAGGTAGGTACCATTTGTATATTTGATAGCTTAGGGCATCAAATGTATATTGTATCATTGATAGTTGAGACTTTGTTAAAAGGAAATAGGAAAAAGAACGATTTTGATTTAGTTTCTCTATTTTGATCTCTAAGTGGCTTACAACCGTAGAGAAGTATATGCAGATTTATAGATGTAGTTGTAGGATACATAGCAGTTGATAATTCATAAAAAATCCATGCATCCAATTTGAATAGAAATTAATACAAATAAATAGGGTCCTCTAATGGCCCAATCATCTGGACCTTGATTGTCCCCTCAACCAGTGACCCTTCAAAACTGGGTTATCATGAAATCGGTGAGTGATCCTTCATTCTCTTGGTCTGCCTTGCAACCAAACATATTGGAAATACACAATACAATGATAAAAAGTCTTTCACAATCCCCCTTCCCTCAAGGAACACTATCAACCATCCCTTCCACATAGCATTTCACTATTGTATGAGTGGATTGTGTAGGAACAGTTAACATTAAATAAGGAGCAAACTCCTCAACACATCTTTGTTGTAAACATGCCATTGGTTTAGTTTTGTAAAAAAAATTTGTGTGTTAAATGCATTTAAATGGAACATTAAGCATAGTAATAATATGCTTAGTCTATTACTAATTACAGATTAATTAAATGCCCATAACACCTTTATCAGTTTAGCATGTTATTATAAGATACTAAAGAAGACCTTCTATTTGTCAGAGAAATCTTCACTGTCCCCCACAATGAAGACAATGAAGATTGATCTCCTACCCCACAATAAAGAACATTGTAATAAGAATAAGATAGTGCCAAGAAACATTTTCAAAAAATATGAAACGTGAGGAAAAGCAATAACATTAACAATGCCAAGATTCACAGCATTAAATTTCACTTGCAGATGAGTTTCTATAGTGGGTTGCCCAGCATCAAAAATATGTTGAGTTGCATTTGAGCTGTAACTAAGAGTATCATGTAGAACAGACCCTAAACTTTGAAATCATTCTCCAACCTGGCAATTCAAAATTCAATCTAGGCAAGCATCAGTAAGTGAAATAAAATATAGACATCAACATCAACATCATCATAATCATTAGACTTAAATTATAGACATCAACATCAACATAATCATAATCATTTGGAGGGTATTCATTTTGGTCCTTGGATAGTAATATGTTTCTTGAAAGTTCTTGTGATGCTTCTAAACTTTAAAGACATATTTTATGGCTTAGTGATAATATAGATTAGTGTTTTTTTTTCTAATGGAATGTTGTTGATCATTCATGGTCTTGAAGAAACTTTTGATTGTTTTGATTCTCGAGTCTTGATGTTGTTTCTCAATGTGATATAGACTGAACACAAGATGGTTTAGTTGGTCCTCTCTTTCTATTTAATCAAAGCCAAAGACTTGGGTGATCAGCATACACAAACAATGATTACCCTTAGGAAACAATTATCACTAATATTCATTAATGGTGAGCAGTGATTCCTTGGTAATAAAGGCATTTCCAACATTCATCATCTTAACCAAGTCATGGGTGGTGATCCTTGAAATAGCATAATTATTAAAAGGAAATAACAACATAAGTCATGGGTGGTGATCCTTGAATTTGGAGCAAGGAAGAAGGAAAATTGGAAAACAAAATATGGAATAATCAGGTTAGAATTGGAGAAGAATTCAGAAATAAACTTGAATTAGAAAAAGCCAAGTTATCTGGTTCTTTGTTTGAGGCTAGGTTCTGATTCTACTTTTGTTCTCCTCTGGGTTCAACTTGGGTTCCTTTGGTAGGAACTTGGGTGCCTGGGCCAATCCTGGGTGCACCTGCAGTATTATAAATATGATACATGAGGTATTTTATTGTGAATGAAGAAACTATAGATTCAAGTCGACTCATTCTATGTTGTAGTATATTTGTTCCCTAGATCTACCATATTATATATGTGTAGCCTGTAAGGGACATCTTCTACTCATCCATGTATCATAGCTCAGTGAGAGTTCTTAGGAGAAAGACAAGATGTCAGTGGGAGATGGAGAAACCAATATCAGAACACCACTTGAAGCCTTGCAATGTTGAGAGTGGGATAAAAGCTACACTTGAGACCCTATATAAGGAAAAAACTTATTGAGCTTCACTTTGTTTCGAGAATAGTTTTATATTCTTTACTAAATAGGGCCAACCACATGAAGGTGGAAGCTCATTTGCCCCCCCCCCCCACTAACATCACTCTAAATTCCCTGTTAACATCTAACATTCATTCATTATTTCATCCATTAATAAAATGTAACATTCATTAATTATCACATGATAACATTCATTCACACATTAATAAAATGTGACATTCATTAATTATCACACGATAACATTCATTCACACATTAATAAAATGTGACATTCATTAATTATCACACGATAACATTCATTAACACATTATAAAATTTATGAACATTCACTACCACATAATTAAATTCATTGGCATATAAAAATCAGTCATTATCAATTAAGGTGCATAGATGACAATCATTTCTTTTTTTTCTTTTGATTTCTAGTTTTTAAGATGTAATTGTTAAGATGAGTATCAATATCATCATCATGATCATCTACCCTCTCATTAGATCTCAATGCACACCTAGTTCTCTATTGATGCAGAGGGGGGTCATCTGGAATAACATATAAAAGGGTTAAATTAAAAACATTTTAAACATTTTAAAGTATTTCAGTACTTTACAGGCCATAATCGTATAGCTCTTTACCTGATCTAGTCACATCATCAACATCGAGGTCAGTTTGTCTGGCCTCAGCCTCAACCTCAACATGCTCATTAACAGCGGCCTCTACACTCTCTACAGCTGCAATACAAATTGTTACATTAATCCAAACACCAATTGCAATTAAATTTGTATTACTACACCAATCAATTTAAGATGTTTACTTGTATTACTGTGATGCGCATCCTCATTTTCATCAACACCCACAGGTTGTGTATGGCAAGAATCAACAAGCTGCATTTCAATTTCATATGCATTCATGTTATCATTGTTTTCTTACTTAAAAAAAATTTACTCACTTTATGTTGGAACTTAACATCAAATAAACTAATTGATAAATAATTAAATTTGAAATATCATCTATTTAGCTTACTTACCCCGATGGATCCATCAGTAGAACCTTATGCACTTCTTATTCTTTCTGCCATAGCTTTATAGCCTTGTTGGAAGCCAATTCTCTTGTCCTCTTCTGTGAGACTTATATTGAACTCCGTGCCTTAAATTTTTTATTGGTATCATCAAATTTTATTTTATTGTTTCATCAAAACAAAAAAAGATTTCAAATTATAAATAAATATTTAAAGATCAAAGAATTATTTTCAGTGTTAAAAGCCATGTAAAGATTGTATTTTTCCAACACTTACAACTCGTGCAGCAAGTTTTGAATAACCGCCAGAGCCTAGCTTGTGTTGCCCGTGCTTTTGCAATCTTACCTTTATTTCCTTTGATGTGTCAGGAAATCTATGAAGAGATTGAAATATGTTAGTTCATATAAATATGAAGAGTATTTAGTACACAATTACATTCTTAACAGTATCACATACCTTCTTCTGTTCTCTAGTGGTGTATTTTCTTTTTTTACTTCAGTTTTCTCATTCACATCCAGAATAATAGATTTCCACTCTAAATCAGGAATGCAAGAGGGGCACTGGTAATGTGGGTTTTTGGTTAATGTACACCTATATTGGTCCCTAATATACCTCAAACATATCCCTGCTCTTTGAAGGAGCTTGCCCTTCTCAAATGCACAAGGTCCAAAGAAGTTTGTCATACTCTCTATGATATCATCCTTTAACTTTTGATTTTGGGTTTTCCACCTTTTAAAAAAGAAAACAGTGTTAGATTCAAAAATGGATGTAATGATAACTATCCTAGCAATGATATGAAATCAAAATAGTGGATTGGGGTTTTAGTTCAAATATGATGTTTCACCCTGTACAGATGGTGGGCCAGAATATTTGCAAACACTCGTCATTAAGTTTACTATAGAAAACATCATTCCCTACAAAATAATCATGGGATCATTATTCAAAGGATATAATAGTATAAAATAAGAACACAATAGATGTAAGCTTCTCATATTGAATGCAAGGTGTAATTAACATACGATTGTATAGTAAAAGAAAGGTCCAATCTTTAAAGTACCTGGAAGTTTTTCTATTTTCAAGGGAAGTCCTTCTTCTTTGCACACAAGCAATATGCAATCCTTCACCATTCCCATACTAGCAATAATAATACATCCAGGAAAATCACCATCAAGTGTTGCATCCCCTGTTGCATAAATTGAATCCATTATGAACTGGCCCTAAGAAAGAACACTTCAAGGGAAATAAACATATATATAATGATAGAGAAAATAAAATACCATATGAGTAGGTGGTTCCATGGCATCTATGGCCATGCTATGTGTTGCCGACATTGCAGGATGTGGTACATCTGAGCCTGCCATTGTATGAGGCGGCGATAGTAAATGATCATTGACATGTGCTGAAGAATAAGATTGTTAGAACATAATAAAACTAGTGATTAGCATGGACAATATTGTTAGAGAGTAAAAAAAAATATAGTCCAACATGCAATCTACCTGAACCAACTGCAGTACCCTCATCATGGCCACAAGGATCAAAATTACGCAAAAAAAACTGTAAAAGAAACACATCCGCTTATTTTTTAGTGACAAAAAAGACTACTATAACATAAAAACTATTATTGAGCTTTTTTTATAATTAAAAATTACATTAATACTTACTCAGTAATTTTGAGATAGGTGCATCAGTTTAGTTGCCCTCTTTTGTGACTCAAGAGTCGGAGGGAATATAGATGCCAATTCAACCAATATATTTACAATTTTGTGGAGGCATTTTTTAATTGCAGAGGTCGGCTCATCACAAGCACCCAAATCAACAACTAGGTCCTTGTCAAAGGACTCCTCTTCAGGGACTGTTGGTTCCTTTCCCTTTCTCTGCTGACCACCTATCTGTGACAACAATATTACTAACACTATTAGAATTAATCTGAAACAGTGATGAAAAGAATATAATAAAAAACTTTATTTAACATTTTGCTTCTATCTAATTTGTAGTTCAATAACAAAGAGGTTTACCTACTGGGAAGAAGTGCATGCACAATCATCATTGTCCCCACTATGCGATTGCTCCATATTGTGGTCCTGTGTTATTATTTAAAGTTAACCAATAATTAGAAAGGACTACATTAATAAATTTCATTAGAAGATGATGATGGAGATGAGGTGGATGGTGAGGAGACTCTCTAAATGTGGTTGGCAAAAAAACTTAATTATTTAATGGTACATAGTATGTACCTACACCATAATGATAGTGACATCATTTGTATCTATGCAATTCAAATTGTAATCAATAAGCAGCTCTTCCCCTGCACTTATTGATTTTATCGCACATACAAATACATGATTTCCCTCGCATGCCTCAAATATGCAATTGGGTTTCTTAATAGTTGACAGAGGTCGTGTGCTATTTATAAAACCTATAATATTCCTTGATGCTTTTGGCCTTTCATCAATGTATATAGCCACTCTTTTACTTTTCTCATTGTCTTTTTGTTGAGTATAATTTTTTGACAATGCATACCTACGCATACTTTTTTTATATTGAACAATTCACATCCAACTTTTGTAATCGTAACAAGGTCCAACATACTCCAATTCAACAACTTTGTTGTAAGAGACCTTTATGCCATCCATGGAAAATAAGCCCAAACCATGTATTGATGATGGTGCAATACGATATATCTTGCCTTTAACACTAAAATCAGTGTTTATTGGAGGAAGTTCCTTAGGGACCCATTATTTCTGTAGATTTTGGTACCTAGAGGGCACCTCAATGTCACCTTTGCTCTCATCATCATAAGAACATGACCCCCCTTGAGCAAGGAAAAATTTCATGCGTCTATTGAATTTCCTTCTAGTCTTTTGATCTCTAGTTGATCTTCCTAATTCAGATATACTAAATGACTCACTTTCTTCACTCGAGGAAGACACATCTGACAAATACCTATTTGCTACTACCTGCACTCCATCAAATGAGAGAGATAGCAAGTAATGTGAGATATTTTGCAAATTGTGAAATACATTAATCTCTATAGGGTGTATTGACTTATACTTGTCGATCCATGAGACTATGTGGGATGCTCGTGAAAGAAGTTCAGGTACCTACATATGTAATTCAATTATCTAATGTTAGCTAAAAAACTCATGATACATATTGTGAGTTTGAAGAGAGTTTGTGCCATGTGTGATAGAACCTACTTTATCTAATATGGTGCATTGTTAAACAAATTAAGGGTAGAGTAGTTATTACTTAGTTTTTTGTGGGGGACAATGAAGATATGTCTGACAAATAGTAGGTCTTCTTTAGTATTTCATGAATTTTTACCACATATACTGTTTCAAGCCTTTGAGTCCTAGAGAAGAAGAATGGTGTAAGTTGAATAGATCAGAGTGAATGGGGTGTTGAAACATGGTGAATAGACCATGATGAGATGATACTTGATGTCGTGACTAAGTTTCCCTCACAAACATTGGCATAGACTAGTTTTACTAAGTTTCCTTTCTTTGTCACAGGGGTAGAGTTAGAGGGTTCATTGACAAATGATCCTTTGAATGGTCACTATGAATGTGAATGATTTGATATAGCATATTGCTCATTTTACTTGAAGTTTGGAATAGCTTGTGCAAGGGTGAAAGTAGTTTTGATCATTTTGGTCATGACCGTTCCTCTACACAGTTAGGAAATGTAACTGTCTAATGATTATATGTAATGTTGAATGGATTAAATGCTTTATTCTTGGTAGAAGTGAATGAAAGGAATAGTGTTGGTGTTAGGTTTCATTTATTATTGAATTCAATGGTTTCCAAGATGTGTTGAGGAGTTTGCTCCTTGTTTAATGTTAACTGTTCCTACACAATCCACTCATACAACATTGAAATGCTATGTGGAAGGGATGGTTGATAGTGTTCCTTGAGGGAAGGGGGATTTTGAAAGACTTTTTATCATTGTATTATGTATTTCCAATATGTTTGGATGCAGGGTAGACAGGGAGAATGAAGGATTACTCACTGATTGCATGATAACCCCACCAAGCATTCTTTCCTTTAATTTTTCACAATATCTCAAAGTGTGATCATTATTCTTTTCTTTCTTCTATATGCTCTTCTTTATATGGTTTTGCTATCTCAGAAATATATCAAAAACATTGCAGATGTGCATATAAAAGTAAAATATTATCCTTCAATTGTTCCACATTAAAGCATTTCCTCTTTGGAGTAATCTCTTCATTTGTACAATATCTGTCAAAAATGGTTCCCATATTTCTTCAAGATCTATTTTAATCTTTATATTGCAATTTTGATTAGATTTGACCTATAGTTGATTTCATTAGTATTTTATAACATATACTCCTAATGTTAAATGTCGAGAGAAAGAAAGAGACACACTAGGTATGAATTACACGATATACCCATCATCACTTAGCACTTAAATAGTAAATTATGGATAGGGAACAACCCCCTAACCTCTGGATGTTTGTTTCATGTTGGCCTCTTATTATATGCAAAGGTAGGCCTATCTTAATTAGGCTAACAGCCACAGTGTAGGGGCCATAAATTATGGAACCCAAAATAGTGCACACTTGTATTAAATTAGGTTCACTATACTACAAGGGAATGGAAACCATGCAATAGTGCCTCATGGGGATGGAAGAAACTCTTCACCAAGAAGATGGTTGTGTCTACAATATTTACTAGAGGCAAAGAACATAATTTGGTTCCAACAATTACTCCTAGAAGATAATGGCACCCACAAAACACTTGGAGAAGATAGCACTCACTATATCTTTTATCACTCTTTTAAAGTTGGGACAATAAATCTCAAAGATTGATCAACAAATTCTTGAACACAAAGAACCATTGATAGATATGATTCATGTGTACAATATCCAACAACCAGTTATTCCAATCATGGTGTCTAGTAATTATGTTAGAAAAAGCATCTACAAATCCATTACACAACCATAATAGATTCAAACCATGAACTATAAGAACCTAACAATGGGACTAACAAAGATACAACCTAAACAAATCTTGATCATATTCCACCCTATTGTAAGGCCCAAGAAGTAACTCTATCTTAAAGCTACACATTCCTCTAGATGAAGCGCAAAGGTCAGGTAGCTGAAGCATAGAAATACTTAAATGAATATAAGAATAATTTGATGTACAATCATTTGCTAGCTTTGTTTGTGGGTTTTCCACATAATATTTTCCCTTTAACCACATTTATAGTTTGAGAAAATCAGGAAAAATTGTTTCAGATTTATATTATCCTTTTGAACTAGCACACTGCCATCAAAATGCATAATCATTGGTCATCTCAAGAAAATTCCTATTGATTAGTAGGATATCCTTATAAAAATTTGATGCATGGATTTCTTGTGAATTATCGAGTACTATGTATCCTGCAACTATGGAAGGAATAGTGTTGGTGTTAGGTTTCATTTATTATTGAATTCAATGGTTTCCAAGATGTCTTGAGGAGTTTGCTCCTTGTTTAATGTTAACTGTTCCTACACAATCCACTCATAAAATAGTGAAATGTTATGCGGAAGGCATGGTTGATAGTGTTCCTTGAGGGAAGGGGGATTGTGAAAGACTTTTTATCATTGTATTGTGTATTTCCAATATGTTTGGATGCAGGACAGACTAGGAGAATGAAGGATCACTCACTGATTGCATGATAAATCGGTTTTGAAGGGTCACTGGTTGAGGGGACAGTCAAGGTCTGGATGATTGCTCCATTGGAGGACCCTATTTCTTTGTATTAATTTCTATTCAAATTGGATGAATGGATTTCTTGTAAATTATTGGCTGCTATGTATCCTGCAATTGCATCCGTAAATCTCCATATACTTCTCTAGGGTTGTAAGCCACTTAGGTATCAAAATAGAGAGACTAAATCAAAATCATTTAGGGATCAAAATAGAGAGACTAAATCAAAATCGTTCTTTGTCCTATTTCCTTTTAACAAAGTCTCAACTATCAATGATACAATATACATTTGATGCCCTAAGCTATCAAATGTACAAATGGCACCTACCTAGAAGCTCACTAGGAGAATGAAGGATCACTCACTGATTGCATGATAACCCAGTTTTGAAGGGTCACTGGTTGAGGGGAAAGTCAAGGTATGGATGATTGGGCCATTACAAGACCCTAGTTCTTTGTATTAATTGCTATTCAAATTGGATGCATGGATTTATTATGAATTATCGGTTGGTATGTATCCTGCAACTACATCCATAAATCTGCATATACTTATCTAGGGTTGTAAGCCACTTAGGGATCAAAATAGAGAAACTAACTAAAAATCATTATTTGTCCTATTTTCTTTTAACAAAGTATCAACTATCAATGATACAATACATTTGATGCCCTAAGCTATCAATACAAATGGTGCCTAGCTAGAAGGTCACGGGCTATCCATTTGATAACCATAGTCAACATTTCAAAAAAATGGATATCCTTGAGCATAAGCACCAATAACATCAAATAATGGAGTTAAAGCATGGGCTAGGGCATGACACCTATAGAATGTGGTCATTTCAGTGATAGTAATTTACAATGGTGTCATTAAACATATATGCCAGTAATATGAACAAACGTGAATCCAAACATTTGAATACAGTGAATCGATATCCTTGAGCACAAGCACCAATAACATCGAATAATAGAGATAAAGCACTGGCTAGGGTATGACACTAGTAGAATGTGGTCATTTCAGAGAGCATTCATGATCAAATAAAATGAAATGCATTCGAATATGATGTCAAAGGCTCGAAAGATGAGGAAATCACATACCTTCTCCCGCACTCAGCTTTCACTCCTTTTCTCCCGCTCCCTCTATCCAATTGAAATAAAAATAATGAGGTTGTTTCACTTTTTTTTTTAATCTATACCTTGAATCTGTCAGAATTTTGATGGTCAATTAAACACTTGTTAGAATAACAACATCATCGGGGCTATTACAAAAAAAAAACACCAAATTCATAATAAAAAGATACCCGTTGAAAACTTCTATCAAAATTTGGCCCCAAATGTAGTAGTGTCGATACAACCACTAGACTTATAGAAGACACAGGAGGTGGTTAAGCCATGTCATGAATCCCAAGGGGAGTGTTGAACATTTTTCCAACAATCTCCCCCTCAGCGTTACCAGAGGGGATTCAAACCTGTGACCAAGCTCTGATACCACTTGTTACAAGTAGTGGTTGTCGTTGCACCAAAAGATCGACCTGTTAATGCCTCATACAACCACTAGACTTATAGAAGACATAGGAGGTAGTTAAGCCATGTCACAAATATCGAGGGGAGCATTGAACATTTTTCCAACACAACTTCCACCTATTCCAAGCACTCATATTCAATTTGAATCAATTGCCACTCCCATAGCTGTGGATATCATGGGTACAACTACAACTAGTGGTCTGAAAAGGACATTGCATATAGACATGAAAATAATTGTTCCCAAAGATCAAGGAAGTGTAAAGAAGCAAAAGGTTATGACAAGTATTAGTACAACAATGGCAGTGGTGACTATGAGTCCAACAATTGCCCAACCTTCAGGACAAAACCCTCAGAAAAATCCAAAAACTCCACTTGTAATGGGTCAGGGTGTTGGTAATCCTCATGGTGGAAGCTCGTACATTAGTGCAAGTGCTATTTCACCATTCAAACATTCAATTGTCTCACAAAACCCTAATTTTCATTACAATGATTTTTTAACTAACTATGAAAAATAAAAAATAGGAATAGACAAAATAGTAAGACAATGAAGATGGAAGTAGTTGTTGCAGCTCATGATGCAAAACCTACATCCAACAGGTTATTTCCCACATATGACCCAAATAAAGATATGATGGAATACATGGTTGTTATGCCCCCAGCTAGAGATAACAATCCTCCAGAGAGTCAGTTAGATCCATCTCAATTTCAAGTTAGCACCCTCCAAATGGATGTTAATATGATTTAAAACAATAGAGAGGTGGGGTGAATCAGTTGTTCTCAAGTCCTGATGTATAAGACAAACTTAAAAAATTTTCTTTAAATTAGATCTAACAACCAAAATCAACTCGATCATCACTGATTCAATAATAGAAACATATAACATTATAGTCCACTACCCAGTTGTAACTAACTTGTAAAACACAGAAATGTTCAAAGCAAAACATTCACACAAGCACTGACACCAAGATTTATAGTGGAAACCCAATATGGAAAAAACCACTTTGTAACATGCTACTATTATTTTCACTCTTCTGAAGTGAGCTCGATTAAAAGCCAACCCTATCAAAGGTTACAATACACACTATTAGGTGTGACCCGGTTAAAAGATTTCAATCACCCTATTAAAAGTGAGCCTTGTTATAGGACTTACATACACTCCATTAGAATGCAACCTTATTCAAAGGATTTAACATATGACTGTTAGGTCAACCTCTTTTAAAAGGATTTTGACTATTACAATGGTTAGAAAGTAGCAACAGTTTTGATCTGAAAAACATACAACTCACTTTGCAAATATCAGATCCAATTCCATACACTAATGCTAGTTTACTGACTTTGAAACTTTTCCATCTCCATCTTTGATCTGCTTGGAATTTTTCTTCAAGCAATCACCACACTTCTCCTTCAGCCTTTTCTGCTTATATAGTTAATAAAACTTACCGATCTTCTAGCATCATCTTTTCACCCATGCATCCACATCTAATGCTTAGGTTCCCTTAATACTTCCTCAATTAGGTTAACTCATCTTTTGCCACTCAATCTCATTCGTAGATCTTAGGGTTAGATTAGATTCATTGAATCTACCTACTTTATGTTCTTCAGCTCCTTTTCTAGAATCATATCAAATCTCTTAAATATTTATGATAAAACATTTTTCAGTGCATTCAATGCTTTCAAAAAATCAATAAATAAAGTCAACACATTTTACATAATCCAAGAATTCAACAATGTTAGCTCCAAATCTGAATTCTCTTCAATTATAAAAATGTTGATGCTCGGTCAATACTGTGATCAACTACTTGGTCTTCATGTAGAAAGCTCGGTCATTATTAAAAAATGTTTCCTCAGCTTATACTATCTTCCTCGGCAATTTACTGATTTTTGATCGACACTAGAATTTTTCTCGGCATATACTGACTCAGTTGACACTAACATCACTCGGCTTAAACATGATTTCTCCATTTTTGCTCGATCAAGCCTACCAGTTTAGTCTTCAATCTTACTAAGATAAACAATACATTGTCTCATCATTGTACAACATAGTCAAGTGCACTTTGTAGTATCAAGATAACTCAACCTTTCCTTAGGTGCTATTGTTACCATCATTTCTTTCCCTTCTTCACAACAATACAATAGATATAGTACTTTCCTAAGTAGCAACAATCTTACCAGTTAAGGCTTGACATCAATGACAATACAACAATTGTTTCAATTGCAATTTCCAACAATGGATTTATCCAAAATTAAAAATGTGGATAAGATAAATGTGTCCAAAATGACCAACCAAGTGGTCTACAGTTCAGTGATGAAGTTGGAGAGAGAGAAAGGAAAGCTTGGGGGCACAATAGATAAGTTAAAGGCAGACCTGGCAAATGTAAAGGCAAGTCAGAAAGCAGCATAAAATAGGTGCAAAGAATTAGAGAGGAGGATAAAAAATTCATCCTCTAAATAAGCAATTGGACAGTAAGAACATATGGAAGCAGAACTAAAAACTTTGAGGGAAAAATTGGAATAAAGAGAAAAAAAACTTGATGAAAAAGCCTCTTCATTAAGATTATACAAAAACTTGGAGAATGTAGGACAGACAAATAATAACTTAAAGAAAGAATTGGAGAATGACAGGGTAAAAACAAAACAATGGGAAGAGAAAACAGAGAAAATAAGAAAAAATAGTGAACACCAGTTCTCAGAAATTAGAGAAGACTTAAAGAATGCAAATAATACAATTAAAAATTATGAAAATAGCTTGAATGACCATGTAAATAATATAGTCAAGCAAATAAAAAAATTCTTCTGGGGGCAAATAAAGATCTCTGGTGATAGGTTGTGTGATTGGTTTGAACTGAATGAAACTCTTTCAAATGTTTTTGGGAAGCTAAAAGAGCACATTGAGAAGAACAAAATTTTTTGTCAGAGATAGAAAACTGCAGAGTAGATTATGCAAGAAATCAATAGATCCAATGACAAGCATTTGGCAAGCAAGGGAATTCAGGACCGCATTGGTGCAACAATAATGGCAAGCTCTATCTTTCAAAAATGTTAAAAACTAACAGAAGCAGAAGAAAATCTTGCTTTATTTGGGCCAAAGCTCGCCAAGATGAATAGTAAAATAGTCAAATTGATATCTCTTGGTTTGCCAAGTCCTAGACCTGATTACTCATCAACAAATTTCATTGGAAGAGAAGCTTACAAAAAAAATTTGGAGGACACAATCACATCTGATTTAGGCAACCTTCCTCAGGACAGAACTCATGAAGGTATTGCAAAGTGCATCAAAACATTCACAAATTTGAATGTAGTAATGGAAGGAACATTGCTTTCAACTCACTCTTCCAGGTATGGATTTTTGACGAGCTTGCAAGTCATTTACTATAACATCACAAATTTTGCCCTTCCAATTGATGAAGAATGGAGGATACTAAAGAAATTGACAGAATCACCTTGATCTCATCAATCATAGTATGTGAAAGTACTTTCAGTTTTAATCATCATTCATCTCTATATCTTTAGTATATATCTTTGATATTATCCTAAATACTAGAGTCTAGAATTGAGTTTAAAGTAAAAAGTTTGAACTTTGTTTGTTTAACAAGATCAATGTTGTAGTCTTGCAGATGCTATTACCAATGCTAATTTACTAAACCAACTTGTCAAATACAGAAATGTACAACTAAAGTTGTAGAGATGTTGTAGACTTGTAGTTGTCTTACTGATTTAGATTTTGAGACTTCACATTACTATTAGAAAAATTGACCTAAAGTTGTTGTTGCTCCCTTGTTTCTATAAAAGGGAATTCAAGGTCATTGGCTTAGGGTAATGAAATTGAAATTGGGCAATGTGCCAAATTACCAATGGGTATTGAGTCATTGACTTTTGTAAACAGAATCATAGAGTTTTGTTATTACTAGTATTAATGAATGAATGGATACATTGTATCATATTTGTAATTAAATTAGTGAGAATCACTAATCAGTATTTCTAACTCTAAGAATTGTAAGTTGAATAATGCAAATGAAAACCATTATTAATTGTGGAATTGAATCTTGAATCTTGATGACATTATCAACCACATTCATGTTTTTCACATTGGAATATGTTATAGCCTATTATGCATGATTGATGATGAGATATAGAAACTGATAGTAGACTTCAGGAAAAAGCTTAATAAATACCTAGGACCTGCTACTTCTACAATGATTCAATTTCAAGCTACCACATCATATCATCATTGAGATCATCAGATTCATCGCCATCAACTTCACAGCTTCCTTGGTTCTTCGATATGTTTTCTTCACTCTACATACCTCCACTTAACTAATGTTCACCGCTAGCAGTACTAGTACCAGTACATGAGTCAATGACATCATTTTTTCTGGCATTCCCACTCTTAGTCCCACTTTGGTTTGAAATGTTTCTGAACCCTCTTCTCTGACATTTCTTCCTCCACAATTTTAGTGCCCTTTCGTAAGGAAAAGTATTGACTTCATAGCTGGATGTATAGAGCCTCAAGCAATTTTTCCAGATTCTTGTCTAGTTTGTTTCTTAGCTTTGACTTTAGGAATCCCAAAGCACTGAAAAGTCTCTCATCCTCTACTGACCCCAATATCATGGTCAAACATAAATCAGCAAGCTTGAAATATTCTGATATTGAATCAATTAACATTTCGCTCTCAGCTAGATTTTTCCAAAGCCTTGTTACCGATCCATCTTTGAGAGGGTTCTGCATAAGATTATATTGTTCCCTTATTGTCTTTGAAAAATGAGTTGATTGCTCTCTCAAATTATTTGCATCTAAAATTCCATTTAGAGTTACTCCATCTAACTCTTTGGTTTTGAAAAAATGATCTATTAAACTTAGTAGCTTAGTTTTAAAATCTTTCGGACTAGTGTTTAGTCTCCAATATCATGGAAACACAATAGCCATGGATTCAAGTAGTTTGACTGGAGGGAATCTTGCTCTAATCTATGTGGAAAGATCAAAGGCAATGTGCTTCACAGAAGCTATTACAAACTCAATGATCTTGGTAAAGTCTTCCCTTTTAATACTTGATACTCGCCTCTTGGGGTTCTTTCCTGGTTCCTTGGACTCGATCCTGGCAAAGTATTGCATTGGTATCTCAACTCCATGAACTTCTGCACATAACTCCCCATTTGAACTGATTTTTAAAAAGTTATCAGGATTGTCCAAATCTATGATTTTCAGGTAGCTGGCAAATTTTACATCATCAACACATAATTGATAGAGATTATCGAGCGTCACACATGTCAATTTACGTAGCGAAGCATATTCTACAATATACATAGTTCTTTACTGAGCCTTTTTCATTAAATTTCTCATTTCCTCAAGCATGGGGAGAAAACCTACTAATGTTAATAGTGTCTCTACATTACTTAACATTGCCAGCAGTGTGGGAAATTTTGGTTGCCTTGCTTCATCATGACTTAAGTTCATTAGACCAAGCAACGATTGATATTCTAAAAAAACTTGATGTGCTGATCCATCCAAAGAGATCCATCTGGTATCATTATCCTTAAGAAGCTTGTTCCTGTTGGTTAGTCCTTCAGCAAAGTGTTGAAATTCCCTCAATCATTTTGGACTTCGACATAAGTATTGGTAGAGCTCTTTGATTAAAGCTTCAATTTTTTTGTACTAGAGCATGCTTGCTGACAACTCCAAAAGCTAGATTCATTCTGTGGGCCATGCAATGAATGGGATTAACATAGGGTGCACAAAAAGATTGTATCTTTATGTAAAGAGCACCCTTGTGGCCTTGCATTATTGAAGCTCCATCCGCTCCAACACACACTAGCTTTTTGGCAATGGTCATGTCATTTATACCTCCATATTCAATTAGAGAACTCTTTACTAGTTCAAATAAATTTTTCGTTGTTGCATTATCCTTCATTTTAGCAATAGTTAGTAGATGAGGTTGGCGAACAAAATTCTATATAGTATAAACATGCATGCATACCTAAGAAGTATTGTCTACTACTGTAACCTTATCTAAAGACAATGCAATAAAATTTGACTCTTTAATTTTTGCCTTTAGATTCTCTTTTTCAACCTTGGCAAGACAACTTGCACATTCCCATCCACTATTTACTGACCAGTGACTGTTAGGATAGTTACGATCTTTTAGAAAGTGTAATAAAGCACTCAATGATGGGTAGTCTATCATAGGATGCCCTCTGCTCAAAATATTAAACACAACACTTAACTGAACAACTTTTCCCATTAGTTCTACTTCCAATGCTTTTCCAAAACAAGCTTCAATAGAGCCTTTAACTTCACCAGGCTTCGTCTTTAGATTATGCTCAAATTCATATAATTCTACATTCCTAACATGTTGAGATTCCTCCTTTGTTTTCCATCTTATCACTAATTTTTTAACTCCATCTATGGTTTTCTTTTCATAAACTTTACCCATATGCTTCTCTATGGTGTTAATTTTTAGCTGCAACCTCTTCTCCTTCTTATTTATCTAGCTACAAATCTTACATCTGCATTCTGCCGAAGGATCCCCTTCAATTGAATTATCTACTGGTTTAATGAATGGATACTTTGATACCCATTCTATTTGAAAATTCCTCAACATATCCCACATTCTATCATTCTTTGATTTGTATTTTCTTTTCTTCCCTACACCATCACCTTCTCTAACATTCTCAGTCTCATCCAAGTCGATTATATCATTATGGCTACTCTAGGTATTTAACTAAAAATCTCCTTCAAGTTCATCATGATCTAAGATATCAAGTTCACTGACTTCTTCAATATATCGTGTAGGTTCAGCCTCAGGTTGTGAATCTTGAAAATCTTCTTGTGATGAAATAGCATCCTGATTTTGGCCAAAAAAATTTCCAACACCATGACCAAAGTACGATGATAGGGTTCTACATTTTGTTGGCCTCTCTTGGCTTTCCCCATATGCCAGAGCCTTACCCTTATTCTTGTTCGACATCTCAATTCTTCAACAAAATAAAGGCTACCAGCCTACCAGTGAAAAAAAATATTAAAAAAATGTTTACTTAAAGAAGTGACAAATGACAATAGAACTATAATATACAATGTTTACATAGTCGTAGTCTACAGAATAATAATCACTTACCTTTGCCTCAAATTCAATTGTAGCCACCACTCACCAAAGTAGTCAACAGTCAATAGTCTGAACTTTGCTATCGATCAAATTGAACCAATCCAAAATTCCAAATTGTGTACAATAACATGGATGTATGAATGTATTTATACTAATCATTTTTAGTGAATTGGGCAAGAGGTATTAGGTCGGTGTCCAAATATTTGGCAAAACCTGGGTAATTATAACACATCTTGTGTTATTTCCTAGGTGATTATGGGTCGTCCAATACCTTCATATGATTAATAAGGTTGGCAAAAGCCCATCACTTTGAGACACACATCCGTAAAATGGGTGGCCAAGTTGGGGCCGCCTAAAGATATATATATAAAATTATTGGTGAATATAGGCCGTCCATTTAGGGCCGCTTTGAAATTATAGGAGAATGTTAAAAATATATCGTGCCCAAAACATATATGCCATTGGTGATAATGTGCAAGAAATGGACAAAATTTAATAAACCTTTGGGCGATGGACCCGGGCATTGGACCCAATTTTAATAAATGAGGGGCGATAGGGTCAATCCCATATGGGCAAAACATTCACCAATTCACGGTGTGCCGACAGGTGACATTCACCAAATGGTGAATAATCGCCACTAAAGTTTTCATCATTGACAGTATAGATGTTTTATTCAATGACCCTGAATCAAGTGAAGAAGAATCTCAGAAGGTAGATGAGACAACATCACCTAAAGTTCCACAATTTACATCTAGATATCATTTAAAGGTAGACATCATTGGAAATCAGAGCATTCCAGTCTTGACAAGATCTAAAGCAAAGAATTCAAAAGGAGATGAAGTGGTATGTTTACTATCTTGGATTGAACCCTTAAGTATTGAAGATGCATGTAATGATTCTGATTGGCATAATGCAATGAAGGAAGAACTAGATCAGATCATTAAGAATAATAATTGGGAACTGGTCCCAAGACCTAGTGATAAGAATGTGATTGGAACAAAGTGGATATTCAGAAACAAGATGAATGAAGATGGTACAATAGTAAGGAATAAAGCCAGACTAGTGTGTAAAGGATATGCGCAAAGAGAAGGCATTGATTATTCAAACACATTTGCACCTGTGAGTAGATTAGAAGAAATTAAGTTGTTTCTACCCTATGCGACATTCAAAAAGTTCAAGGTTTATCAGATGGATGTTAAGTCAACATTCTTGAATGGTGAGTTGAAGGAAGAAGTGTACATTGAGTAGCCAGTCTAAGGATTCACCTTATCAGACATGCCTGATATGGTTTGCAGATTGAAGAAAGCACTCTATGGACTTAAGCAAGCCCCTAGAGCTTGGTATGAGAGACTTGATGGTTACTTGACCAAGATTGGATTCAAGAAAGGAACAACAAATTATAATCTATTCATTAGAGAGACATCTGAAAGTTTGTTACTTGTAGCTATATTTGTTGATGATATTATCTTTGGCAGTAATGACAAGCTTAGTAAAGAATTTACTAAGGAAATGTAGAGTGAATTTGAGATGAGCATGATTGGTCCTATCAAATAATTTTTGGGATTGAATGTGTAGCAGTCAAAGAAAGGTATTTTCATTAATCAGTCTAAGTATGTGAGAGAGATATTGAAAAAGTTCAATATGGATGATTGCAAACTAGTGGGTACACCTATGATAATAGGATGCAAGCTAACAAAGTAAGATGATTCACCAGTAGTTGATATTACATTGTACAATTCTATGATTGGTAAACTTATCTACCTTACTCAATCTAGACCTAATATTTTAAATGCAGTTGGCATAGTTGGAAGATTTGCAGCAAAGCCTAAACAAAGTCACCTCATGGCAGTAAAAAGAATATTTAGATATTTGAAGAGCACTATAGATTATGGTATATGGTATCCTAATTTAGAAAATGTTGAGCTTCATGTGTATACTGATGCAGATTGGGTAGGATGTGTGGATGATAGAAAGAGTACATTAGGAGGAGCAGTATTTCTTGGTGATAGATTGGCCACTTGGACAAGCAAAAACCAGAATTGTATATCTTAGTCGATAGCAGAAGTAGAGTATGTTACAGCAGCATTGAATTTCTCTACAATATTTTGGATCAAGTAGATGATTAAGGACTTTGGTATTCAAATTGATTATCCTATTGTTATTCATTTTGATAACACTAGCACTATCAATATGTCAAAGACCCCTGTGATGCATGCAAAGACAAAGCATATTGAGATCAAGTATCATTTTCTAAGAGAAAAAGTAGCAGAGAAATAAGTCATGTTGGACTATGTGAGTACAAAGGAGTAGCTAGCAAATATATTCACAAAACCTTTGTTGAAGGATACTTTTGAGTATCTCAAGGAGAAGTTGGGAGTAATTCTCTTCCCTGATTCTGATTAGAGAATATGGAGAGTACATCAGTCCTCTGTGACTGATAGATGGTTGACTACTCTACTTCTAGAGTAGTACTAGAGCTTAAATGTTTGGTGCCCTTTGCCATTAATGTCAAAGGGGGAGTATATAGTCATGAAAACAGTAGTAAAATAGAGAGCAGCAGTAAGGGGGAGTAGTATTCTTGGAAGTAGTTTAGTTGAGGAAATGGAGAATGTTATAAGATATTGCAGCAGATGAAAGAATCATCCTTGGGGGAGTTTTGATGAGGAAATGGAGAATATTATGTTAGAGTTGTACTTTTGGATTGGTGGTGTTTTCATTCCATATGTTGCCATCAATGCCAAAGAGGGAGATTGTTGAAGATTTGCCAGCACGCCAATGTTGATTATATGTTTGTCATTGATGACAACATATGGTAAGTAGCATGTGTGGAAGACTTATGTAGTGAGCTTAGAGTATATGTAGCATGGACATGTTATTAGCATGATATCATGGACGCAGAGGTCAAGTGTGTGTACAAATAGTTCTAGTAGCAGCTTGTGTCAATAGTGTTCCTAACAGAGTTACAGGTAGTGTTCTATGTGCATTTGTCCGTATAGTTGTCATGAAGCCTTGTGCATTTGGATTCATGATGGAGACATGTTAGTGATGTTACATTCATGAGCACATAGTCTGTTATGTAGTAGAAGTGTAGTTATGTAGTTGATGTTCAGTAGTTGTAGTTTCCTATGTTTATCTAGTGGAGACAACAACAATTAAGAGCACATGAAGTAATTTAGCTTGAGGATTAAGTTATAGTTATTTTGGTGGAGGCGACCAGTGTGTAGTGTGCAATTATTGTTATTAATTTGGACAAGTCCCAAATTGTGTTGTGTGCTTAGTAGAGCTGACAGATTTTTTATTGGAGCATGTTATTGTTTCTTCTTTGTGATTTCAAGGTGGTTCTAATAGGCTGACTTGATTATATCATTTGGAAGAAAGATATTTGTAGCCAGTCATTTGTGATCACTATAGTGTGGCAAGGGAGATAAGAAAGAAGTGCAGAGCAATGAGTGTGAAGCATTGTGCCATCAAGAAGAGGTCTATGTGACATAGAATATTCATTGTGCTATTCATTGGAACTGATCAGGACAATAGTTCTATAGTGTAGTTCACAAAGATCTAGATATAGTGCATATCTTTTATTCAAAAGGTTGCAGCCTTTGCCCTTTGAGCAATGAGCTCTCGGACAGCGCATCCTCACCCCTAACAGGGTTAATTGTAAAAAACTCCTAATAGGGTCTGACCCTTAACTAGGTCACTGCACTAAATGAATTGTAAAGACAACTCCTAATAGGGTTAAGGATCCTCTAACAAGGATCATTATACACTAGTGCAGATTATTAGTGGGTGTTAATCCAAATTTTTTATGCGAATTTTATAACCATTGCATAACATAGCCTTGTGGTGTTTCACCTACAATAATGTTAAACATGTATAAATTATTGCATCACGAGTTGAAAAACATATGGTTGATTAATTAACATATTTATAAGTACCTAGTGATTTCTTAAACCATATGCTAAATCTATTTGCTTTTGTGTAACATTGGGATCTCCATTATGATGATCTTGTATAACCAGTGAAGACACAGATTCCCATGTTAATCTATGACCATCATGTTGACATTGTTCAATCCATACCATCATCCAATCTTGATTGTTTGTAATAAACAAATGTATTGCATCCCACTCTTTAGCAACTGTACAAAAGTAAATAGATGACTTACAACAGATTTATTTTGAAGATTAAGAATTAATTAACTACAATAACATCTTATAATTTATTACCTTTTAGTTTCCTAAATCTATTGTTTCCCACCAAGTACTCCCCTTTGAATTTTTTAATGGAGTCGAGATTCCAAATACAATCTATATGGGTCTTTGCTACAAGATTAGGAAGATATTATGTAACAACACCATCATCTGGTATACCATATATCCCTCAACCATAGAACCCTTGGGACGTGCTCTTTTTTGTACCAAACCCTTCAAACATTTCAAGTGTCTCTCAACCATCCACATTGACCTAGCACGTATAGGTCCACATAATTCAATCTCATCAACTTGGTGTATGAGGTAGCGTTATTGTGCATTGAAAAAAGTTGAAGGTAAACACTTTTTCATTTCACACATTAGTCGACAAATTATTTTCTTCCAATATTTTATATCTTCTTTATGAATTTTTTTAGATGACAACCACCTACAAGGGATTCAAGACACATAAATATATAAATATGAGACTTTACAATATATTGCTTGTTTGATATTATTGTTTGATATATTGAACAAATATCACTGCTTACCTCATATATTTTCAAACATCATATATCACTTGTTTGATATTATTATTGAAGTTCTTTGGGAGAGATAGGGGTAGCAAATACTGCAATAATTGTCAACTGATCATTTCATACAATAAGAATTGAATGCAGTTACACAAATATATTGTAAACAAAAAAGACTATGACTTACCTTGATGAAGGTATGCCAATCATACATTTTCATCCCTGACCCAAAATCATTTTTCTTTGATATGAGATTTCTTATATCCGCAGCAAATCCGACTAGAAATAAAATTTTTTGGATGACTTCTTTTATGGCATTACTTTGTTGTGTTAATAACCAAGGAAGAGCACTTACATTAATCTGGTCTCTATTACTATTTGATTCAATGATATTTTCATTGCATGATTGGAATCATGAATGTCACTACAAATTTTTCTAAGTTTTTCTTTGTCACGCCTTCCATCCAATATTTTCCAAAGTGTCTCTGTTACATTCTTTCCAATATGCATAGTATCAAACAAATGCACAATTTATATTTTCTCATAGTAGGGCAGCCTACTAAATTATCTAGAACAACATTTTAGTCCCTTTGAAAGCTAGTTGGTGATGCCTTCACGACCTTCAACATCATCAACTACATAATTAGCCAACAAAACACAATCAAAATATATAATTTCCAAACATCAACCATTAGGTGGAATGATATTACGTCAAATTCTATTATATTCCAACTGTCATAGGTGAGGTGTCATTCTTTGGGGCTTTGATGCGGTCTCTTCTTTCTCATTGAAAAAATGTTTTCTCCCACTTCCATACTTATGATTTCTAGGGGGGAAGTGCCTATACTCTTCAAACACCTACTTTCTTAAACTTTTGGAATGACGAGATTTCATCTTTGGACCACACATTGGACATGCAAATTTTTTCTTTGTTTGAAGACCTACAAGATAACGATACAATTGGATTAAATATGTAGATTTTTAGAATTTGAATTATCATGTACAACTATAATTCACCATAACATACTACAGAAATGTATCAACCCTGGAGCATCATGAATTGTCCACACAAGCATTGCATGGAATTGAAATTATCTTTGTCCAATTGGTCTAGAGATGTTATACATAGTGAAACCATTCCATAACACCAATAAATCATCGATAAGAGGTGCAATATATACATTCATATATTTTACTTGGTACTTACCTAGTTGAATTAACAACAACATCAGATAATTAACTCCAAGACTTATAATTACATGTAGATAACTATAAAATAATAAGTTACCTAGAAAAATCATTGCCAACATAATGTGTTCCCTCTTTATTGACATCCATGGAGGAAGGTTATTGTTTATAACAAAAATAGGCCACACTAAGTAAACAGATTTCATCTCTCCATGCGGATTGACACTGTCTGCTGCAAGAGAAAGCCTGAGATTTCAAGGTTCTTCTTTAAAGTGTGGCCACTTTTCCTCTATGTCCATAAATGATGAACCATCCATAGGAATTTGAATAATGTCATTGTAACTCATGTTGCGTGCATGGTAATCCATAAATTGTGCTAAGTTATTGCACCTGAATAATCATTTCAGACGTGAAATAATGGGGATGTAACAAAGAACCTTGCGAGGCACCTTTTTTGTCATTTGATCATCTTGATATCTTCTCATATGACATTCAGGGCATTCTGTTGCATTTTCATGTTCGTTATGATAAATAATATGATTTTCAGGACAAGCATCTATTACTTAATACTCCATTCCAATATATTTTATAATGGCACATAATTCTCGATACGAGCAAGGAAGAACATTTGATAGTGGTAACAGAAACTCACCTATCAATCTGTAACAAATAATATAAGTCATTACTATAAACAATCTTAATGGCACATGTTTCACCTTTTATAGAATATAATGACATATATGACAAACCTTAGCATACGTGACATTGCTATGTTGGATAAACCATTCATAACTTTTAAATTCACTAACAATAACACAACAGAGAGAGAAGAGTATATTGGGAGCCTTCATAAAGGGCTGTGTTTTCCTTCTCAAGTAGAGGTATATCATGGACGACGTCAATGTCATCCTCATCAGAAGTAGTACCAGCACCAGTAGCACCAGTACCAAATGTGTCAATGATCAATGCATTCACACCATCATCTTCAAATGTGTTTTCTGGTGCATGATCATCATCTTCCATGGGATCATTTTCCTCTATATTCACACTGGGGAGTTCGACCTATATAAAAATGATGATAATCAAACCCCCCTTCAATGTGACCATTCTCCCTACAATGTCTCTTTGTTGTTTTGATTTTGATTCTTCTTTTCTTTAAGCCGTTACAACTCTTGCATGGACAATAACATTTGTCATCGCCTTCACTTTGAAAGTTAGACAACAATCTAGCGATTATCTCCCTATTTTGATTGAATTCTCTTGTATTATCTGACATGATCCTTAATGTGTATATCTACAAAAAAAATTGGACATGTTGTACTTAATGTCATAGCTTCCTATGTGTTTCATCCTTCATGTATACACTTACTTCTCTAGAAATAGAGAGAAACAGATTCAACTTCCAAGACCAATCTGCATGCAAGATACCTATTACAAAGAACGAAGCAAAAGATGGAAAAAAAATTGAAACCCTTCTATGCTCAAAAATGAAAGAGAAAAAATGTATTCAGCATAATGAAAAATAATTACAAGGTTCAACTTATAAAGGTGAACAAAACCCTAAAAACAAGAAAAGTTAGGTTGCACAATATAATTAATATAAAATATTAATTATATGCACCTAAGAGATAGCTTAAGTGAAAATAGAGTAAAGAAACTAACTAATTACTATAACACCCCCCCTTAAGCAAAGCTCAGGAGGAAAGCTAACCTAGCACAGCTATGAAAGTAGGAAATGGGTCCCGACAACAAGGCCTAATCAGGTACCCAATACAAAGAAATCTCTATAAACCAGAGACAAAGGAGAAAACCCAATGGGAAAAACTCCTTTCCAAAAAGAGATATAAAAGCAAGAAAAAGATAAAAAATGACTTCAAGAGACTCTCTCAAAGCCATAAGTACAATGTGTGCTGCCACCCCCCCCCCCCCCCCCCATGAGAGAGGGTCAAGGCTCCAAAGCCCCCCAAGAATGAAAGAACCCCTAGATCAATGAACAAACCACCATGACGCCAATACAAAGGAGTGAAAGGCAGTGAGCACTGAAGAGGTAACTTCAAAAGGTGAGGTGTCACTGGAAGGCCGAGCTGATGCTCAAAGGAGTAGACACGAGGATCCTGAAAGGGAATCCCCAATGCAGGTGGTAAGATAGGTGTACAGACACTATTAGGAGAGAGGAGATGAGTGTACTCTATAGAATCCTCAACAACTACACCTGGTGGCTCGATGAATGGAGTTGGAGGGTCTGGCAGTGCTGAAGAAGAGTCCTATTGAAGAGAAGAAACCCCAACAAGATGAGGTGAGGTAGTCACAGAAGTGGTCTTAGGAACAACACAGAGGTTCAAGTGACCTGCCTGTCCCACATGATGCTCTCACGGAAGAGGAGAACTATGCTCTGATAATGTAGATGGTGGACCAAAGAGTGAGAATGTGTAGGGATGGGTGGAATGATCAACTATCTCTGTAGCAACAATGCCATCTGTCACATTATCCCAAATGAAGACTGAATCTGGCATGAACTCAACTATCTTCCCTGACCCACTGAGTGTAATCTGATAAATCGAGAGGAGGTTTACAGATAGAGATGGAACATACAATACATCATTGAATGTGCCATCCTAAATGCATCCAAAACCTTTCCCATAGACTAGCATAA
Organism: Chamaecyparis obtusa; assembly: GCA_027943335.1. Classification (NCBI taxonomy): domain Eukaryota; kingdom Viridiplantae; phylum Streptophyta; class Pinopsida; order Cupressales; family Cupressaceae; genus Chamaecyparis; species Chamaecyparis obtusa. The sequence goes on from BSBK01003030.1 coordinate 898,508, forward strand.
TAGTGTTATTCCCATGAGAATGTGAGGAATAGGAGAAGCCTCAATAGAAGAGAAGATCTCTGGAGAAGATGCCATATGGTGAGAAGCACCTGAATCTAGTATCCAAGGGACCTGTGAAGGGGATGCAATGGAAGCCCATAATGTATGACCTTGTCCAAAATCCTATCCAGATGTTGAAGATGAGGTAGAAGACTGAAAAGAAGACCCATGTGAGGTGGAAGAGGATGGAGAGGAAATAGTGCTCTTCTAAAGGAGAACTTGCAAATCTGCAATTTGTTTCTCATAGCCATCAAATCTCTTCTGAAAATAATGTGACTCATCATGAGGCCCCTTTTGACAATAGGAACATGTAGGGCTCTCAGTCTTCTATTTCTCCTTCTTAGAAGAAGATGGTGGGCCAGTAGAGTGCTGAGAAGAGGAATCAGATGTCTTCTTTGGCTTCTGCTTCTATGTATCCTTAGGTGTCTTGGCAAGTAATGCCTGTGACTATGAACTTGTAAGTGAATCCATTTGATTGAGCTTGGACTGCTCATGAGTCAACCTCTCACAGAAGGTCTCAAAAGAGGGCATAACATGTCATGCACCCAGTGCATCCATAGTGGAGTAGAAGGTAGAAGTGAAAATCTGATAAGGACCGTGAAGCTTTGAGAGTATCAGAAAGATACACTCATCATCTGTCTTCATCTTTCCAGCAACCTGTAAAATAGATCGAAGAGACTTGAACTTCATCAAGAAGTCCTCAATGCTGGTGAATGATTCAGGTACCAAGGAGGTGAACTCTGCATCTATCTGGAGAACCCTAAACTGATTCATTGTGCCAAACAAGGTGGAAAAACTTGTTCCACATATCCTTGGATGTGGTCAAACCATCTAGGTGGAACAACAAACCATCTGAAATGTTCATTGCAATGAGGCCCATTGCCTCATCCATCCTGTTCCTTTGCATAAGAGCATCATAAGGCCTTTGTAGAACTGGCTGAGTTTCATCGAGACATGACCATAGCCCTTTTTCCATAAGCAATTTGGTCATTTGTCCTTTCCAAGTGTGATAGTTGTGAGGTGTAAGGCGAGCAACAGTAGAGTCTGCCATTGAGAGAAAGAAGACAGAAGTAGAAGGGTCTTTCTGAAGTAAATTACAGAAAGTAAAAAACACCCCCCAAAAAAGTATAATACTATCCCCCGTACACAAAAAATTACTATGAAAGCACAAGAAACGAGAAAAAAACTTGAGGTCCAGAAGCAGAACAGGAGCACAGAAGAAGGTGCATCTTTGACTATAAAAAAAGGAAATCAAATAGAAAAATCAAGAAGTAAAACCTGCATGAGAGTGACAGGATCGGAAAGACCTTTCTAACAATATATCATATGTCAAATTTTGAGTCTATATAGCCTTGTAGGACCAAAAAAGCCCAAGTACTCCAAAAAATGCAAGCACACTGGAAAAACATAGTCCCGGGAAAAAGATTGATGGCCATATGGCCGTCACAGGATGTTCGGAGGGGCTGGTGTTGCAATGGTGGCATGTGGGCCGGAGTGGCATCGGGGGTGGCGCTTGGGCGGGGCGGGGGGCAGTGGTGGCGCGATGGTGCGGTGGCGGGAGGGCGGTGGTGCGGTGGTGGAAGGGAGGCATGCGGGTGGCGCAGTTGATTTATAAGTGGAGAAATTTTTTTTAAATGCTTTTTTTCATATTTTAAGAAAAATAAATAAATTTTTTCTCGATATTCGTGCTCGTACAGCCCTAATAAGAAAAAATATTTCTCCCAGATGCTACAGTGGCCAAAAAATGCAAACTTTATATGATTTTTGACTCTCCCAAGCATTCTGAGTGCAATGGTGGTGTCCGTTTTTGCTCAAAATGCCCCAAAAATTTATTTTTTCTTTTTTTGCAGGCAAACAAGAAATAAAAAATAACGTCCTACAGAGAATACCAGAACTGAAAAAAATTTCTTCAAAAACACCAAAATAAGCAACAGCAGGGAGGCTCTGATACCATGTAGAAACTAAGAGAAACAGATTCAACTTCCAAGACCAATCTGCATGCAAGATACCTGTTACAAAGAACGAAGCAAAAGATGAGAAAAAAATTGAAACCCTTCTATGCTCAAAAATGAGAGAAAAAATGTATTCAGCATAATAAAAAATAATTACAAGGTTCAACCTATAAAGGTGAACAAAACCCTAAAAATAAGAAAAGCTAGGTTGCGCAATATAATTAATATAAAATATTAATTATATACACCTAAGATATAGCTTAAGTGAAAATAGAGTAAAAAAACTAACTGATTACTCTAACAACTTCGACTAAACTCTTAATTTTCTAACAAATTTTGCCAAACACTTTGTAGGAAACCAAGGGGTATTCTTGAGTTCAAATAACAAGTTGTGATCTATTGAAACTACTCTAAAAACATTTCTCCTACCTACAAAATTGTTCAAATTCTAAGGGCATGATTTCACATGCATTCTAGAGCTAGAGGTGAATGCTAGCCATGGTTGTTGCATAGTTTTCTACTTTTAATGTTCACATTTATTTGAAAATTACAAGTCATGCTTTTAAAAGATTTAGAATCTTTTAAAATAGTTCAAACCATGTCATGACTTCAGAACTTGAAACCACTCACAACAGTTGAAACCATGTCATGACTTGAGAACTTGATCGGAGGGATCAAGAATAGATGCTTTAACTTATAAAATATTTTAGATAAGAGATTTAGCATTAATTAGATATTGGTTTAACTTATAAAATATTTTAGATAGAACGAAATAACTTTTTTTGAAAACCACAAATTGTCTGCATTAAAAGCAACTATACTGCAAGCTTCTATGAATAAGAAAATAAAATTTAAAATTCATTACTTGCAACTACAACATTAGAGAAAAGTTGAATTTTATTTATGCCTTGATGTATATCTTCCTTATACCACACAAAAAACTATGTGATAACTATATCTACTCTAACCTTAATTGTTTAAGAATTCATCATATCAGATAAAGTATGTTTAAGAATTGCTGAAAATTCTTAATCTATTTAAACAATTCATATAGATTAGATAAACAATTCAGTTTTAAGATAAAGTATGTTCAGATAAAGAATATAATTTACAATTAATACCCAATTGTCTAATTCAATAGTCTACTCACTAGTAAATTTTACCTTAAATTTCGATGAGAATTAGTCGAATTTGCTACAACAATTGGTCGAATAGACGACTAAAACTGTCGTCGATCTTTTTTCGTCGAATTTTCTACATGGTGAATAATAGTCAAAATTTCGACCATCTAACTGGTTGAATTATCGACTGTAACAATCCCTTGGACCTGGAAGAATAAGATGTCCAATGCATAGCATTGTCGTCGATTCAATTGGTTGAAAGGTCGAAATTGAGACCATTTTGTCATCGAATTATCTACCCAATTTCGTCGATGGGACCATCGAAGGCATAGCATTCTGGTTGAATTTAGTGCCGTGTAAAGGTCAAAATTTCGACCAATACTAACTTTTCTTTTAAAAAAAATGTGACACCATTTTCAATATATTCCTACTTTTAGTTGAATATATTGCTTGTCTATAATTAGTATGCATATATGAATCTATGAAGCTTTGATTTAGCTATTTTCTTCTATTTAGCACAATTAGATTATTTTTCAAGTAGGCCCACTTGAGATACATGTCCCTACTCTTTTTTTTCATGTTAGCATAAATAATTAAATTTTATAGTCAGTAACTTGGCTTCTGCTAAACATTACTATTGGACTATGTGATGCTCTTGCAACTTAGACAATTCTTTAGTAAGTTTAGTTTTAGCATGTTTTTAGTTTAGTTTAGGTATATATAATCTTTTAATTTTCATATGTTATTATTTATTATTAATTGTTTGAGAACTACTTAATTCATTGTTTTGCATTAATCATTATTGTTCATAGTTTTATTTCGTTAAATGTATGATTTTCATTGCAATTTTCTTTTTAACAAAATAGATGACAACCTAAGTAGAAATCAAATTTCTTTTCACACTAAATGTCTTTTGAACACAACCATTCATACCCAATCACAAGATATATAAGGACACTCAAAATCATCTTCAGGAAGGCAACAAGAATCACATAGTCATTTCAGCGACGAGGAAGAAATAGTAATTTGGAAGACCACCTCTAGCAAATATTTAGATCAGAACACAAGCAACAATCAGCAAGTTTTAAATATCCAATCAGCACTTTAGATAAATCCAGTCAGCAGGCACTTTGATCAAATAAGGAGAATGAAGAAAGGAATTGTATAAAATCATTTTTTTAGGCTTCTGTTACTGACATAATTTCTTTTTTTCCTCGAAAGATGGTTCTGTTTTACGCCAAATGGCAGTTATAATTTCACTTTTTTTTTCTCATTAAGTGTGGATCATATTCATTTTCTTCCATGCTGATTTTATCTATTGCTTTTGTACATTCAAAATTTCAAATGTGCTTTTGTTTATGTCATCATTTCTAGATATTTGTTACTTAAAACTTTATTACTGGTTGCTAGAAAATTGAATGATGAATTTGGCAAGCCAATCTGAACATATAAATTACATTCGAAATTTCAAATTCTTTTGTTGTTTATGTCATTGCTCTTAGATGTTTGTTACTTTATTACTGGTTTACTAGAAAATTGAATGATGAATTTGGCAAGCTATCTGAAAACATAAATTTTACATTCATTTTGTCCATTTGACCTAATAAGAAGTTTTCATTTGTCTGCCAGGGCTTTATCTTTCTAGAGGAATCATCCTGAAAGCAAGAGTAATGAACAAGATTTATGGTTTGAGGGTGAAGTGAAGTCCAAGTATAATGACACCATGGCACAGGTTTTTGCTGAAGTTTTTTGCTGCCTGCCTTTGGCCCATGTTATTAATGAGCAAGATCCTTTGTTGAGCACGGCGGATCTCTTTAGTGTAGATATCAGAGCAATTGATCGATGCAGGAGCCACCTAAAGAGGGTAACCATATTTCGATTTTATTCTTAGAGTACTTGACAAACTTTGAGAAATGAATTGTTTTTTTAATTGAACTACCTAATTAGAGTTGAGCATCTTTAATCTTCTAGTAAGGTGTTTTTGAGGGTTCCTGATTACAATAATTCAGGGTTCAAAGACAATTGTTGTTTGTTTGGAACATATGTATATCTTCAGGCTATGCTGAAGCATGCACATGAAGATCAACTTGCATATAGAAAGAAAAATAAAGGTATAATAACAAAACAAGAACCTTCTAATAGTATTGTGTGACAAGAATTAGAAGAGGTGCTAACAAATGTAAGTTTGAATTGACTTGTCACAGTTCATAGTTCATATATCATGTGTGGAATTTTTAGTTGAAAACTTGACCTATCATCATTTTTTAATTAGATTAATGTTTTACTAAGATATCATTTATTGCTAGGATTTAGCTATTATTGTTTTTGTTTAAAGTTCTCTTGGTTGTATTTGATTATTTTTTATTTAGAGCTTCTTGAATCTATTATAGAGATGTCTTAGGGATCTTGTTTTTGATCCTAAAATCTCAATTGATATGCCATAATATGGGAAAATATCAACTGCACAGCAGTGTCTTCCAATTGGAAACTTGCATTGGATTGTATCACAAACTTACCTCATCAAGGACTGCTTGCTCTTACAATAAATCCTGCATGGAAATCAAAGTTGGGAAAACTACTACATTTTGGGAGTAAAGAGGGAACAAGCCTTTATCTCACAAACTTTTCTCACTCAAAGCAATGCTACAATTGTATATTATTGCTATTGTCCAACTTTTGACATTTTGAAATCAATTTTCTTTTCATATATTAGTTTCCTTAGTTGTTTGGGGAAAGTTGGAGGAAAAGTCAAATTAATGACTGGTGAGGGCTACTAGTATCAAGGACTGATTGTGTGTGATGGATAGAAGATGAGTGATCCAAACTTAATGGGTTGATGAAACATGGTAGATAGGCTATATGGAGGTGTTTCACGAAGTTAGAACAAAGGTTGGGGCTTTGGGTGAAGATATGGTGTCTAGGAGGACCTAGGTACACTTGGGAGAAGATATTCATTTTTGTTTATAACAAATGTGAATTCATTTGAGTGTGTTGTCCTTCAAGCACAACTTGGCCTCAAGTCAATAGCATTAGAGCACCCTCATTATTGTCTATCAAATCCTAGTGGTATTGGAGTTGCTCATCTAAATCCTCTTCAAATTTTGCATGTCTACTCACACAAGGTCCACATGGAGAAAGTAAGCTCTAGAAGTTCATGAAACCTTGATCTTACTTATCTCCATAATCTCAATAGAAGATGGCAAAAAAATTGATAGCAAAGATGCAGCAACAAAGGGATGATTGGAGAAACATTATGATTGGATATAGGCTATAAGCATGAATCCAGATTAGAATGTCACATAATATCATATAAACAACAAAAACACCATAAACTTGTAATCATAGCATCATGATTATACCATCGTATCATCATATGCTTCA